>JAAGAY010147984.1:15771-215930 GCA_011801015.1 Ardeotis arabs
TCAGAGTTTAGTGTGGGATGTAATTCTGGAACTTGAGCCCATAAATCCACAAGTTCCCACCTCAGAATTACCTTCACCCCTGTCAGACCCAGTGGGGTGTCCTGTGGGCACAGTAAGGATGCATCGGCCCAGATATTGAAAATCAAACGACTGAAATCTCCTTTGCTCGTCTGCCAGGGAGGCCGTGGACATTTCCCACCACACAGCTTTTCTTACCTGCCTGTAAATCGAGGTGTGAACATCACACGCAACTTACTGTAGGCTTCTTCCCCACCCTTTACGTGCCGTACGACGTCCTGGAGCGCCGGCCGTCTGCGTCGAACCTGCTTCACGCTCTGCGCGTGAGCCACCCTGAACAAAGCATCCCGTATCAGCGGGATAACCGAAAATAAAGGGTCACAGGCGAAAAGGGGGCACTTCCCCCAAAAAAGCTGCTTTTGGGCTTCAGGCTCAGGCTTGGCTTTGACTTCATTTAGAGGCATGAAGGCAAAAGAAGTTGTAAGGATTGTAATAATTATAATATTGTATTATTGGCACAAGGCACACGTAAACGACCGGGAGCTGGACTCCATCTGGCCAGGCAGCCTACACAGATGTCCATGGACTGGCTTGGACACACTGGTCCCAAATGGGCTTTCAGTATTTTCTGTGACTCAATTTAGCTTTAACAGAGTTGTTCTGATCACCTTGCTACATTCTGTGATCTAACACTCATCTCCACGTTTTAGTTGTTACAGGAATTTTCAGGAATTTGAGCATTTCAGTGTCTCTCCGGAGCGCCGAGAGCATCGGGAAGTCTGGAGCTGGTTAAGGCGTTGCACGGGCCATTGGTAGAGGTCTTCTCATTCCCCTCTGACATCGTTAGCGTGAACGCAAATTTATCTTTCAGATCTACAAACCTATGGCTGGCTTTACAGCCCTCCCTGATTTTCCATCATCCTGGAATGCTTCAGCAACTGCTTTGTTCTCAGCCGCCGGCCGCGCGGTGCGATCTGTCGGCACTTCCTTCTCCAGTCAACATGGGAACGCTGGAAATAAAATATTGTCGTTTCAGATCAGGGCTTGCTGACCTTCCAGGGCACAAGTGCCAGGTCAGTTGTTCGACACGCTGTTCGGAGCGCTGGCCGGGACGCGCTGCAGAGGTCCCCAGGGCAGGAGGTCCCCGGGGCAGGAGGTCCCCTCCAGCCCATCAGCGTTGGGAGGAATCAGGTCTCAGGAAGTACTGGAGATCCTCAAGCAAAGCAAAACAAACATCCGTGAACTCCCGCAGGAGTCGGTGAAGGAGCACGGGAGCATAAGGAAGGAATTAGCAGTTTTGTTTCACTGTCTCTAACAAGATTTAGCAAAAACAAGGGGAGTTGGAAAAGAAATGATTTTGATTGCTCCAGCTGGTGCTCAGTGGCTGAGGAGGAGGAGGCCAGCCGGGCTGCGCAGGCGAGGGCATGGAGACCTCTCCGGGCTGGAGGGGTGGTTTGGAAAGGTGCTGTCAGGGCTAGGGGTGGGCAGCGTGGTGCCCCCAGGCAGGTCCCTCATCCCTGCCCCGAGAAGGTCACTGTCAGAGCCTCATCACCTCAGATTAATCCCACCCCCAGCCAATTCTGAGCTTGTTTGCTTTTACTTCCCACCCTGCACCCACTGCACCCTGCCCACGGGTGGCTACAGCGCGGGGTCTCAGCATCGTTCTCCTGGTTCCCTGGTGCACCACGGTCCCTGGGGCCTCCAAAAACATCATCGTTGGGACTGGGAAATGCCTAAAAATAATGAAAAAAGAGACCAGCAAAGAAACGCAGACATCCCCATGAGTGAAGGCAGCTAAAAAGGGGGGCTCAGAGATAGCAAACAGCCTCTCAAAGCTTAGCCTCATTTTTATTTCACTGTAAAGGGAAACTCCTTGCGCTGGCACTGCCCCAAGGTCCGTGGTGTTCCTCCCCAAAAGCTTTGATGGATCAGGTTGAGAAACACCTCTCTGGAGCGCCAGCTCCGGCTGCGCGGGACTGGGCAGCCCTTTGCTCTGACCTGCCGGCAGGGCTCAGGCGCTCCCGCGGTACCGTAACGAAACCAATTTTTTCCTCCTAACTGGAGTAAATGCTCATTAGCAAATGTTAGCATCGTACCTGTCAGCGTAACAAAACACAGAGCGCTGGCAGGCTGGAGAGACAAACACCAGCAACGCTCGGCACCTGCAGTTTTCCAGCTCCAGAGCTAAGTATTTACATGGGATGTAAAATTTTTTACATTGAGGGTGGTGGAACGCTGGCCCAGGTTGCCCAGAAAGGCAGTGGATGCCCCATCCCTGGAAACATTCCAGGCCAGGTTGGCCGGGGCTCTGAGCAACCTGATCTGGTTGGAGATGTCCCTGCTCCTGGCAGGGGGGTTGGACTGGGTGGCCTGGAAAGGTCCCTTCCCACCCAAACCAGTCTGTGATTCTGTGATTCTGTGCTACAGGACTCCAGGCTTCGGGCCGTCAAACGCGGTGAGCAGCCGCAGCGACGCCCCCATCGAGGGAGCAGACACCAAACCATCGAGGTAAATCGCTCCGATCCCTCTCCCCCGCACCTCTTCCGGCCCTCGCACAGCTGGAATGACCCTTTCCCAGGGCATTCCTCCTGCTCGCTGTTCCCCAGGTGCTTTTGCTGACATCTCTTAACTCTCCCTTTTTGGCAACAACTGTTCGCGAAAGAGACATTTTTCTAGGTTGGAAAACTTCAGATTTTATTTCTGCTCAGCCTTGAATGATCTCTGTGTTCATTTCTTCACCTGCAGACTTCTCATTCATTCCCCCCCCACCTTTTCCTTTTCTGCTTTCACTCTTTTCTACAGTACTTCTTCCACTTTGGAATCATTTGAGAGTGACAAGGGAAATCAAACAAACTGGAATTTTTCCAGTTTTGGAGAAACTTTGTAAAGTTATGGAACAGAGAAAACAAATAATTAAAAAAAAAAGAAAGGAAAATAAATTTTAAAAATTACATTCAGTCACGACGGGGAAAAAAGGCAGGAAAAAGAGGGAAATCAAAGCAGTTGAATATTTAAAATTGTTTTCTGGCAGTATTAAATGCTTAAAATCGCTCCATTTTAAACCTGAAAGAAGCAGCAAGTTTGATTTTTTCCACAGGCACATATAAAGAGCAAAAGAATAAAGTTCACTGAGATGAAATAAGAAGGAAAATGATCCTTTACAGACAGAAAGTGACTGAGAGAAGTGAAAGTCCTTACGCGCTCGAATGCTCTCGGCAGTGTCTAAAGCCACCGAGACCTTGTGCATCTCAGAAGCAAAGGCTGAGGGGCCCGGGGTTGTTTCTAGTCGTGTCTCCTGGCTTGCAGGCCATTGGGCTGGAGAAAAACCTGCATTTCTGAGGTGGAACCTGCTCCCACACCAGCAAACGTCCCAGTGCCAGGGGGTGGCACTCCATCACCTGGTCGGTCATTGATACCCAAGACCTCTCGTGCTGCACAAGCTCGCCCTGGCCCATGCCAACAGTCTCCCCTACCGTTTTCCATGGCCCTATTTTGGGGGTAAAGGAGGTCCACGGTGTGGCAGTGGGATGCTCTGCGCTGGAGCGGTCCCGGACACGTTTGGTTTGCTGGCACCACGGAGGTGCCAGCGGCTCTACAGGTAGGTGGTGGCCTCTCGGCTCTCCCGCTCTCTAGCCTGCGCCACGGCGACGTTGATGCACTGAAGCCACTCCTCGGCGTTCTTCTCGTCTTTGGCCTTGAAAACATAGGTCTTGCTGTCGGTGAAGATCTCAAAGGCCCGGGGCAGGCTGCGGTCCCTGCGCTTCTTTGCCACGACTTTAACGCTCTGCACCTTGCTGAGCTCAATGGGGCAGTCGTCGGGGTCGTCTTTCTGAAACACAGGGAAGACAAACAGAACCCAGTTCATCTGGTAGAGCTTCCACCGCCTCAATGAACAGTCGATGTCTCTAGAGCTGGGTTTGTAAACATTGCTTGTGTGGGCAAATGAGCTGATGGAGACTTCCAAAACTTTGCACACCACGAGCCAGACCCTTAGACGCCTATCGAGCAAAAATGATCTGTTCCCTTCAGTACCACACAGCGTTTGACCTTGAGTTGCTAAAGGAAGTTGATTGTACCCTAGGCACATTTCTGTGAAGGAGCTTACCACAATTTTCCAGGAGTTTAGGATGTGGCTTGCTTTCAGACCTCTTCTATTTTGGCTTTCTCCTGCCTCCCCTTTAGCCACTGTTGCTTACACAGAGCCAACATTGTCCACAGGGTTACTCTGATGAAGGGAAGGTTCATGGTGGGGCTCCAGGAATAAGCAGGCACAGCCAGCTGGCCATCTCACAATGCCTCCTCTGTGTTGGGTTTGTATTTTTAAGTGAGCAGCCTGTAAAGTCCAAACGCCCACGCAGCACCCAGCCCTGCTCCGCACCACCACCATGCTCAGCCAGGCGAGCCCCGTCCCACCTCAAAGACCAAAACAAGCACCAGATGCAGCTGGGCAGGAGCCTCTGCCACCAGTTTAGCTGGCCACAGCCCGTAGCCCTGCATCTTGCGATGCTTTCGGCACCAGTACCCAGCCAGCGAGGTGCAGGGCTGGTCCTCCCGCCGGGTACCGGAGGTGTGCAGGAGCAGACCTCCTGTGGGATCTGGAAATCACACTTTTATTGTCCAAACCTCTTCTGTGAGGCTTCACACCCCCAGCCCTGCTTAAGGGGCTGAAAATTTTGGGTTTGGTATCTGCAATAGTCAACCCAGGGCGCGCGTGCAGCCCAAACTGGTGGCCCCAGGGTTGCTCCAGGCTGCGAGCCAAGCAATGGTTAATGGCAGGACTCGACTCTCAGATTCAGAGGGGATGATCCAGGCAGAAAAATATAACGAAAGCTGGTGAGCAAGCCCCTGGCTGAAGTTAGCCAAGCGGCACACGTGGTCTCCACCACAGTCAAAGCCGAGTGGTAAAATCCTCTGGGAAGTGGTGTTGGGGAGGAGGGAAAGAGAAAAACCAAACTGATGGTTTTCCGACTTACGGATTTTCCTTTCCGAAAAAGCAGCTGGTTGCCAGCCAGAGTGAAGTAGCGAGTCTTCCACCTTTTGATAAACTTCCACCGGACTTGCTTCTCTTTAAGCTTGCCTTCAATCAGGGGCTGGCCGTCCTGATTTACAACTGGGGAGGAGAACACACAACAGGGGGGTTATTTCTGCTCTCCCCTTGCCCCAGCCGAAAGCCAGGCTTTTGCTGCGATACAGAAAAGGGTTTTTTTGCAGTTCAGCTGTGTCAGGTCCAAGACCACATTCCTCCCCACCTCAAGCATTCAGCTGTCACTTTGGAAAAACATTTCAGCCCTCAGTGGTGTTTTGTTTGGGAGGCCTAGCAGATGGAGCCGACAGCTCGGACTCCTCCGTCCATCACTTTTTCTCTTCCCTGAGCCATCACACACTTCTCCCTACCATTACTGCAGGATCTTGCTTCGTTGCAGCAGCAGCCCTACGGAGAAGGTATTAAGAGCCAGGAGTGGGATGTCCACGTGGGGCTGAGAGACTCAGCACCAACCCACTGGAACGAGTACCAACCTCTTGTAGGTAATTCCAGCCTAGAAATTTGACTTTTTTTTTCTGAGAAAGGGGTTGGTGAGTCCCAGGGCTTTGTCTCCCAGACGTGACCCTTCCCTCCCTCACGCTCCCAAGACGCAACTCCTCCTTCCCTTGGGAAAGGAGTGTGTTTGGTATCAGCCCTCCCTCATCCAGTGTTCGAGCAATAACCTGGCCCTGCATTTTGTAGAGGTCACTCCTTGTTACATCTTCATGATAATTTCTGTTTCTTTCTTCAAAATTACTGTCAAAAGTCATTTTACATTACCAAGCCATTTTGTAAAAAATAATCCTCACAACAAACCCAGAATTACTTACATCCCCTAAATCTTACAGCACTGACCGGCTGGGAACGTGATGTTTTCTATGGCTTTGGCATTTCTAAAATAACACAATTTATTTTGACATCTGGACTGCCGAAGGCCAGAGCGACTCACAGCTCAGCCCCCTCATCGTGTTACCCATCGACGTTTTTACCATCTTGGGGCAAAATTAACTGACAAACTGTTAGCGTGTCATTGGCCAGTACAAGATGGGTAACTCTGCCCGAGCCAGAGACCAGGAGGGAGGAGAAGGAGAGACACAAAAGCTTCTGTCCCACCCCACAACCTGAGCTACGGGACGTTGCCCAAGAATGATCTGAAATATAATGAAAAATAGATAGCGTGCAGTATAGAGTTCAATAACCGTAATCAGCGTGGAAGCAGATGTACGGGCACGCTCATCCACCTTACCTTCAGCTCAGCCACTTTCCAGTCCATTCATCTTCTACAGTGGTCTGAAAAGTGGCTTCCGTATCCCTTAGAAAAATAACTTCTGTTTGTCACTATAGATTTGCAATCAATCCCCTCAAAAATAAAAATCCAAATAAAGTCTCTAGGAAAGGGAGAGAAACCCTTTTTTTCTCTTATTGCAAATTATTGCTATATTTAAAATTATTTTCAGAATTCAAAGCACTGTGTGAATACTGGGGAGCCTTGCACCTTCATCTACAGCGTGGTTATGAGGTTGTGGCCACCTCTACGGCCAGCCCTGCGACCACGGTGCTCGCCTGTGATCAGCATTCACTGGCTCTTACCTCAGCTGGACCCACGCGAGGTTTTGGGAGCTCTTCTAGCGTTCCCAAACCTTGCAAGCAAAAAGGAATTTTCCAGCCCATCATCCACGGGGATCACCATGGGCTTTGGACCATGACCGCAGAGCAACCTCAAGCCACTGCCCTTCACATATGGAACAAACAATTTCAAAAATTCTCTAATACCACGGCTGGGTTTCTTTTTCCTCGCTCTTCTATTTTTACACTCCCAGACAGGACATGGTGGATCAGATAGACCGGAGAGCAGTCCAAGGCGTACGCAGTCTGAGAGCGGATGTTTTTTTGATGTGCTGTTTGACTTGGAGCCCTTCCCAGCATCTGTCAGATGGTCAGTTATCTTCTGGCTGGCCGCACTTGCATGCCTTAGAGTGAAAGTTTACCCAGTAACGCTTTTTCCTGAAAGGGTTTGCTGTCGCCCATGGATGGGCCTTCCAGAGCCCCAAACGCTCTGGTGTGACGCTGAGGACGCGAGGTGAGCGGGGTGGCCAAGCGCAGCCACCAAAGGCAGTGCCTGGGGTTGCAAAGGCGTTATAGATTTTTGGGCACATACCTCTTCCCCTGTCTGGCAGAGGCAAAACAATCAAGGCAAATATAACACGTCAGATCTAGATAAAGAACATATTTTTTCCCTGGCGTTGTTTATATTGGCAGAGAGGGAGGCTTTGGGGGTCTTCAGCGTGTACTATCGCAATTTCCTCGTGGAAGACTATAAATATTGCCGTCTCTGAGACAGGGAGCTTTTGGAAGGAGATGGACTGAATGAAAAGGGAGGTGGCCAAGTTTCATCTTCGATGGGGAACCGCAGCTGCGATTTCCATAATAAACACAGGTCAGGCTCTGCTCCTGGCAGCCCGCTGCATCCCTGACTCGACGCAGCAGCTCTTTTCTGTATGTGCCCATGCCAGCACCCAACCTGACGTGGGACAAATGCTTATTGTGCAAATGCCTCGTCAAATTTCTAACTTAATGACGCACAGGGTAATATTCCTGTCGCTCCCATCACTTGCCATTCACACGCGCACTTTCCTGGGCGAGGACATTTTGTCACCGTGAGAATGCGCAGTTTGCTGTCAGGAAATCACCATCTCAGTAGCGTCAGTGGGTGATGATAACGGGGCGCGGCTCTGTATCGTCTCCCAGGACAGGAAAAGATTTTTTAATTCTACATGATATAGAGAATAATAAAGAAGTAATAACGTGCACAGTAACTTTCAGAGCATGATGACAACTGTATAAGCATCTAGAAACAGCAAAAGAAGGACTTGATATGAAAAGACAATTGCTCAGCGGCTGGGTCTTGTGCATCTACCTGGCTCCTGGTCCTGCGGGAACGGCTTCGATACCGATGCCGGTGCAGCAGGAACATGCTTTAACCCGAACTAAGAAGGTGTAAAGCACAAAAAGTTCAGGCATCAGAAGATACTGAGATGGTTGGTGGTCAGGAACGCAACATGAGAAAGGAAGTGAATGTGCAATTTTGACCTGAAGTGGATTATTACGGCCAAAATCTTTCAAACCCAGGATTTACTGAAGACATGCTGATCTCTCTTTAAGCACCCGGTGGCTGGAAGCAGTGCTAACAGAGCACTTCTTGTGTACATCCACAAAGCAGCCCACAGGGAATTCTGATGTCAGCTTCCAAAGTCAGCGTAATGAATCTGATGCCAGTGTGTCTGAGGGTCTGATTAGAAGAAAAAGATTCATGAAAGATAAGAATGAAGCTCTTTTCCTTTATTTTTCTAAGTCCTTTTGCTTATTTTCATTGCAGTTAACTTCACAGAACCACAGAATAATTCAGCTGGAAGAGAGCTGAAGGGGTCTCTCATCCAACCTCCTGCTCAAAGCGAGGTCATCTATGGGCTCAGACTAGGTTGCTCATGGATTTATCCATCCAGGACTTGAAAATCTCAACAACATCTCTAGGCAAGCTGTTCCAATGCTTGATCATCCTCATGGTGGGAAAGTTTTCCCTTGTAGGCAGTCTGGACCTTTCCCATTCCATTTTATGCCTGTGGTCTCTTGCCCTCCCACCACAAGTAAGTGCATGGAGCTCTGTTGGCAAGGGACATCATGAGTAAATCCGTACTGTCTCAGAAATGCAGAGCTTTACTCTTCCGTCTGAACTTTTCCCAAAACCAAATTCAGGAGCTGGTGACTCCTCACTTCCTCCCACGGCAGAGCAGGGTTATATGAAAGAATCATCTGCACTTCTAATACAGATAGAAGATTTTTTTTAAAAAATGCAATCCCAATTGGAATATGCATATTCCTTATACAGACATTAAATATTAGAAAATTATGTCTAGTTTTGATTTCTTCACCTTGCATGAATAAGGACAAATTAAAAGACTTCACAAAAGTGATATAAAAATGATTTAAGACTGATCTTTCGTATGATTGTTGATATCCTGGGAAACTATTGAGATGTCTTCTCCTCAGTTTGCCCAAGCAAAGACCAAGATGTGACATGATAAAGTCAGCAAATCGAGATCTGCGTAGCAGGGCAGGGCATAATGTGCTGCAGTGTTCAGGGACAGACCTGAAATAAACCCACGTGGTAGCAGCGTGGTCAAATTACCCGAGCAACAACTTGGGCTTGTCGTGGGGCCTCCTTCACTTGACTTTTAAAAATAGGGTTTAGACATCTTTAGAAAAATATGGAGATGCAATACAGACCGAAGAGAAAACTTTTCTTTGATATAAGCGTTATTGGAGTAGGTTCTGTGACTCTTGTTTTGTAGAAGGTCACACTAGGTGATCGCATCTCTGGGTTTGAATCGCTCTGTGTGGTGGCATGCTGACATGTATGATGAGATCTTTAGCTTGAAAAAAGGAGTTAAAGAATTCAAAAGGTCATATTTACTATATATTTGTTATGACTTTTTTTTTCTGCAGAATGCACAATAAAGCTAAAAATATTACCCAAACTCAAAACGAGAAATTATTTACTATAATATCCATTGCTGCTTGAACTATCTCAATATAGAGACGCTAACTCCAAAATCAATACAACCCTGAGTAGTACCCGTCAGGACGTAAGTGTCCATTGGAATTATTTTCTATTAATTGTATCTTGCTTTCTTTACATAACCGCAATGCATCAAGCTTTAAGTAGTCTGGGTACTGAATAAAACGTAAAAATCTCTCCCAACTCTTCCAAGATGAACTCAAGACAGATAAAACCCAAAGCATTAAATCTTGCATTTGGTGAAACAAAATCATCCACAAAAATTCCACCCAGTCATGAACGATCTCAATGATAATAAACTCCTCTTAACGTGAAAGAATGGAATGCGTGGGTGGCGAGCAGACAAAGATAAATGCAATTAACCTAAGGGAATAGGATCCACTCTCTCTCGTTCATCACCACACTGGGTTTTGTTGAAGACCTGGAAAGGACACGTTACCGAGTGCCACTTTTTATAATTTTCAAGCAAGCATTACAGCTGGGCTATTTCAGTTCGCTGGATAATCACCACTGCTAGCAAAAGATAAATGTATTCCGAAGTTAATGTGGCGTAGGCTATTCTGGGTGAATTGCTTTTTTAAAGAAGAATTAATAAAAACCCCCTCGGTTTTACCCGAATCATTGCCCCTGGGCACAATGTCTCTTCTGCAGCCCACGGGGATTACTGCAATTTCTTTGTTAGCTTCCAGAATACGGAATGTACTGCAATTCCCTCGCCGGCTATCAAGTGGTTTGACTGAATTTTTTTTTGTGCAAGAGCTTGCGAAGCCAACTGTCAATACAGGAGGTTATGTTGAAATGAGGCACCTCAAGGCCAGCTTCTCCTAACGAGAGGCACACACTGCATTCATCCAAATTTCAAATGCCCGGTATCTGTGCTCATATGGTCGTCATTTAAAAAAAAAAAAAAAAAAAAAAAAAAGTATAACCTGGTTTTCCTAGCTCTGAGACCAGCTGCACGGTCAGGGCACATGCGTGTGTTTGAGCAGATGAGTAGGATTTGTGGGAATGCTCTTCCTGGGTGGCAGGAAAAAACAATTTGGGATGATTTAACAGCACTTCTGGAAAAGTGTGGTTGTATCAGAAATGCTTTTCAGTCAGAGGAATGCATGAGAAATAGTCAAACTTTCTCTGGGTTAATTGCCACTTTGGGTAGATCCACCACATTGCTGAAGCATGACTGCCTCTTTCCTCACAAACTCAGCCTCCAAGCGCAGTCTGGGCTCCAGAAATCCTCCCGAAAAAAAACCCCATCATTGATCTGGCAGCTGAAGGCAAGATCGAGGCTTTAAGGCATAACGCTGTCCTAAGTCTGGAGGACAAATGGAGCCTTGCAACACGGCATCCAAAAAAATGCAACAAAACCCAACTTTAACAAAAACCAAAAGACCATAATAGAAAAAGAATTTGCCTCTGAATTCCTTCTTAAAGAAGAATTTGGTTGCTAAACAGCATTGCTGAGAGGGAGAAATGACTTTCTTGTCTTTCAAAAGTATTTGAGGTTTCAAAGGGTCTGTCCCACTGTGGAATGCAAATGGAAGATGTTTTACAGCCTTTACATCTCTTACCAATTCAAGGAGACCTCTGAATCCTCTTTCTTGTGTCAGATCGTATAAACCCAAAAGAACCCTGGCGCGTCTCCCACTCTGGTACGACTCTTCCCAGCTGCCACAGCTCTGCATCACCAATACTGAGGTGAATTGGTCATTAGATTTTTAGATTAGATTAAAATAATTAAAAATTGTTAGATTTTTAGTCAATTGAGCACCATCTTCCACATTCCTTTCCTACACCTGACCCATCTAGTACTTTATCTTCTTGGTCTTCTAAAGGCTTTAGAGATGAGAAGGAAATTGTGATATTCACAACGTGCCTTTCTTACAAGATGTTCTTAAACTGAGACTAAAAGAGTAATTGCTCATTAAAAGGACAGTTACAGTCCAAAACTATTCGGTGCTCAGTTCTTCCTGTTCCTGACCATCCTGAAAGGCATCCCTGCACTCTCAGCCCTGGCTCCAAAACAAAGGGTAGATGGTGATTTTGTAGATGCTGACATTTATTAAAGTCTTCTCCTGCCTCTCCTGGGCTACGGCAGCAGAGAGAGCCCGGTGGCTGGGCAGGGAGGAGGACAAGGTGGAAAACTTTCTAAACAGGGGAGAGGCAGGCAGAGCTGTGGACAACGATAACCCTGCAACCTCCAGGCACCACCCTCCGGTGCTCCAAATGTGCAGGCATCCTCCATGCTCACCAGTACTTGTGGTACTCAAGAAAAAGCAAGCAAAGTCTGAAGTTATTGCCTCTGCTGAGAAAGCAGCATTTCATAGAATCATAGAATCCTGGTTGGAAGAGACCTCCAAGATCATCCAGTCCAACCATCAACCCAACACAACCATGTCCACTAAATGATGTCCCTAGGCGCCACGGCTACACGTTCTTTGAACACCTCCAGGGATGGTGACTCCACCACTGCCCTGGGCAGCCTGGTCCAGTGCCTGACCACTCTTTCCGTAAAGAAATTTTTCCTGATATCCAACCTAAACCTCCCCTGACACAACTTGAGGCCATTTCCTCTCGTCCTATCCCAAGTTATTTGGGAGAAAAGACCAAAGCCCCCCATCCCTACACCCTCCTCTCAGGCAGTGTAGAGAGCAGTGAGGCTTCCCCTCAGCCTCCTCTTCTCCAGACTGAACAGCCCCAGTTCCCTCAGCCGCTCCTCATAAGGCGTGTTCTCCAGACCCTTCTGGAGACCCTTACGAATCTGTTGGCTCCTGGAGAACCCTCCTGTTCTCCAGACTGAACTTAACACCTTAGTGCCGTGTTTTCATTTTTTTCTATTGGGCTTCAGTTGACATTACACAGATACAAGCTAGAAAAAAGGTAAATGTAAAAAAGTTATTTGTTTTTCCACTCCTAGAAGAGGCAGTATAATTTACAAGGGCCTGTGTAAGTACCAGCATATAGGAATGAAAATCTAATTTGTGCCCGGACCTGCTGGGTGAGCTCAATAAGGGCAGACCCCCTCGCCCGGCTGGCCGAGAGCTCCTGTGATGGCACATCTCCACGCAGAGCGGATTTTGGCACTTCTTGGGGAGGACACAACCGCTGCCATGCCTCCTCAGGCTGGAGGGCAGAGCTTTGAGTACATTCAATCTTGCCGTTGACCCCAGCGTGAACGTATTTACACACCCAGAGCAGTGGGATCAGCGCACGGATTTCACTGCAGCCTTCTCACAGCCGGGGGAAATGATGAACCCTTAGAAGAGATGTGACCCTCTCCCTCATCTCTCTGGGCTATCACGACACCAAACCTACAACCTACACTATGACGTGGTTTTTCACCAGCCTGAAGCAGCGCTGAACACGTGAGAGAGGCGGTGTGCCAAGCCCCCGCCGCAGGCACTCCACGGCGGGCGTACGCTCCCGCTTCCCGAGGGCCGTTAGCGTCAGGCAGAGTACACAGTTTACCCGACTCGAGATGTCACTTCAAGTGCTCTGCAAACAGACTCAAGAGCCTCTTGGCGGCGGCACACCGAAGAGCTCGCCGGGAACCAGTGCCTGCTGTTGCAATCTTTTGTTGCTGTTTGCCTAGAGTTCAGCCCCATTTGAAAATACCAGCTCTATACTGGTCATACTGGTGGGGTCTGGATCCCAGTGCCAGCAATGTGCTCCTGGCAGCAGAGCCACGGTGCTGTGCCATGTGGACCTCCCCGCACTGCGTCCTGCTTCCAGCCCTTCTTGGACTTCTTGGAGGACATGGCACTTTGGTAGGAGAGCAAGAGGGAAGTGAGGTGTGAGCTCTCCTTTGATCTCTCCAGACCAGCGTCACCAGCAAAACCCATGGCATCAAACAAGGAAATGGTGCCCAATGTCACCCCCAAGAATCGCCTTTGCCACCTTCACCTGGTCTCTTGGCTCTAAGACAGCTGCCCTACCAGGATAATCAACAGCTTGCTACAAACACTTCCCTTTTTGGACTAGTTAAATGGTTTTGAAAATTCAAAACAAAGCTATTTTATTAAGTTTTGAAATTTTAAGCAAGACAGACTAACTTTTCTTCCAGCTTGACAGACCTCTATCACTGATGTGATGGACAAACCACAGTACAGAGATGAAATTTCAGCTGAAAGCACGGTTTCTTTCCTGGTCGTTGCATCCCATGAGAGATGCGGAAGGAGGAAGATGGTCAAACACCCATGAAACGGGCACGGGCAGCCTGGCCTGCAGCAGAGGCTGTGCAACTCATGCAAGACTTACTAAATTCGGGGTTGATGAAATATAAGGAGATGCTAGCTGTTAAATTAAATAGCTGAAACAGCCAATTAGTCAAAGGCTTGGCCAAAATAGTCAAAATTCTTGGTCAGAATTGTGCAGGCTTTGACAGAGTGGCAAAAAGCATCTAAGAAAAGCATCCCTCCTAATTTCAGTACACTGATCTAAAACACATGGGTATTGGAAAGCTTCAAAAACAAAAACAAAAAAAAGGTCACTGGAATCTTTTACCTGGGAAAAAGTGTATTTTCCACTCCCCTTGTTTTTCAATACAGCTGCAGTATTATGGCTGCTCTTCAGCACTGCCTTGCTCCTAAGGAGATGCGTACTACAGACGCAATTATATTAACGTGAGTAATTCTGAGAACGAAGACGACATGAATCGGGTGTAGCATCTAGGCCAGTGTCCCCTGACATGTGGGACCTGTGCAGTCTCCAGAGGACCTGGGACATGGTCCATCATGTGCAGCTCCTTTATTTGGAGACCGCAGGATGGGTGTAGATGCCTCCCACTCCCCAGTTGTGCAGATTTATGGGTCTGCGTTAATTTTGGATTGTACCCTTCAAGGATCCACCACATAAGGTTTGTGCTTGACTCTATATTTCACCAGAGATGCTGAGATGAGAGGGGTTTAACGGAGAATTCCAACTTTCCCTTATCCCCAACCTCTGCCACCATCACCAGCGTTATCCGTGAGCGTCACTCCATCCTCCGCCCTCCACCGCGCGCAGCCCACCGACGACGCAGGCGGACCACTGACCTGTTGCCTTTTCGGGGTTATTGCACATGAAGCACTGCCAAGCTCCCGCTTCCTCGCTGTAGCCGAATAAATCGAAGAACCTCACTTCTTCCAGGTGCATCCGCACGTGGTCCAGGTCCTAGGCCAACAGTGAGAATAAACAGACGCGCTCACAAGGTGAACTGCTGCACGGTTAACAGCTCGTAAGGCAAAAATCACAGAGGGATGCACAGCGGGTGCCGGCAAATGTCCTTTTCCATCTGTCTCCTGCGGACAACCAACCCGCCGGGGCAGATGTGCTGAGCAAGACGCGCATCTCTATCGTCAGTAGCAGCTAACGTATAAATCAGATATTAGCCTGCAGGAGGCAGAGGACTGTGCGCTCAGCAGTCCCACCCAGCGCGTTTCCCACCAGCCAAACCATCTTTATTACCTCCAGCCCTCTCTCAGGACTTTTGCCAGCCATCCAGAAGGTAGCGGTCTCCGCTGACAGCGCCGGGGGCTTCCTCCTGTCCAACCGGATCCCCCATCCCAGCAAGAATTAGCGGCTGGGGACCGTTTTATTTTTATTTTTTCCTTTATTTTTAAAGAAAGAATCGAGGCTCTGAAACCCAGAGCGCTACCCCAGATGTTTAACGTGAACGTTACCATGAACGTTTCCAAAAGCCCAGCCGCAACAGGGCTGATTTATCTCAGGGAATACACCCCCAGGTAAAGGTGACGCGATTCTCCCGGTGACAAGGCAGGGAAGTAAGGATTGTGCATCTGCAAAGTAAACTGAATGTCTGACATGATCAAAGAAACTACACAGAAAGCACGCTTGCAACTCCAAAAAAAGCCAGAGGACATTCCTTTTGAGGCAATTAATAACACTGTGTAATTAAGTGTACTTTGAATGCTGTTATTTAATTTTAAACCAGATTGTGATCTCATACTTAAACAAACGCTGGAATTAAATAACAGCAACCAAGTTCCTCGCTGACGGCACGAAGGGAATTGCCAGCACCGCTCAGGAAACACTCCTGTTTGTTTGCATGGAGTCTTCACGGATCCACGACACCGGGAGCAGCAGCCCAAGGGAAACAGGGGGTTATGCAGCAGTCAGGAAAACACCACCCCTTGCCAGGGACGCTCGTTCATCGCACTGAATGGGGCTGTGCAAAGGATGGATTTTGGCCTTTTCAGACAAATTTTAGTGGAGGAGAGGGAGCAGGAGGCTGGGTGGCTCACGGGGACCCAGCAGCACGGCCTCTCTCCTCCCCAGCCTCTTTCAGCCCGGGAAATGGTCAGGAAATGGCTGCTTTCTCACAACTGAATCGCCCAAGACCACTTCATCCCTCCGGCCCTCACCCCCGATAACAAGCTCAGCTGAGCCAAACGTCGAGTTTGAACTTAACGGGGGCTCTCGGGTGCCCTCATGCCAGAGGCCATCTCCCGATGGATTTTAGGCTGTCTGAAGGAAGGATGGCAAAGGAGAACTCGCATCACCCAAGTTGTAAGGAGCTCCAAACAGTGAAGTTTTTCTTCCCTTTCCAGCATGAACACACAGAGAAACGGGCTCCGTGACACGCGGGAAGACGATGCCCATGTGCCGAAGGCCTCGGACACACGTCGGCAGCAGCCCCGCAGCTCAGCTCTTCTCTCCATCCCCGGGTGGGAGAGGAGCGGCCAGGCCGCAGCAGAGAGGCTCCCCATGCCTCGGTGGGCTCCCTCTGCCATTCCTCACGCCTCCCGTGCCCGTTCGCCGGCACCACGGCCGCATCCATACCTCCGCGCGGGCAGCTGCTGGCCTGCCCTGCCCCAGCACGCTCAAACTGGCTTATACTGCCAGTCATGAGTAAAAACTTGATTATTTTGCTCCGTAACAGCTCTTTATGTGTTGCTGAAGGTCTCGTTTTCCTCCAAGGAGGAATTCTGTACACTGGAGGAATTTAGCTGGCCGCTGTGCTGTGCGGCAGGGGTGCCGTGTGGCTTCTCTCCGTGTTTCTCCCACTGGTCCGGAGGGAGAAAGATGGGCAAAATAACGAGGGGACCGCTCGCAGTGGGTCTGCGCGGGACATTGCAAGGGCACGGGGATCACGCTGAACATGCTCCATCCTGCGAAAAATCTGTTAGTGGCTGCGTTGAGCCAGCTCTAGGCTGAAAGAGAACAAATATCACTGAAATACCAAGGCAGCGATCTTTCTTTTCCACTCCGTGCTCCAGTACGCTTGAAGGAATCCGCAAAAAGCCACTTATTTCAGGAGGGGAGGCACAAGGAAAAGCCTAATGGGAGAGGAGAGATTTATCTCATCCCCGTGCTCTATCATCTTGAAAATTTCAGTGACCCCATTGTGAAAACTTGGTGCTTCTTTCCGCTGTGTAAACTGAGACAGCAAACAAAGGGAAGGACGGGACCAACAATGGCTTAAAAATGTTAATTATTCCCTCGCAGGGCTGCTCAACAAAAGACTCTCTCAAGGCATCACATGGAGCTTGTAAAGCAGTCACCATCTCGCTCTTCTGACACAGCATGAGTCAACACAAAGAATGCAGCAACAGCTCAAAAGCAGCTTAGTTTTTGTCCTGTGGCCTGCGCCTACTTTGATAAAGAACTATGAAGCAACCGAACGGAAATCTGTAAGGACGTGCATCTGGAAATGCTTTACTCCTGGCACATCTGAAGCCGCGTTGTATAAATATTTTTCGTGGCGTGAACAGGCTGCCCGGTGAAACACGACATGCTTTCCCCAAGCCAGGTATTCACTCCAATTCCTTGCGCACACATCCTAGGCCAAATGCAGGAATTGTTTACAGTGATGTAAATCTGAAACTATTTCTCAGAATTTACTTTGCTGGGGGCGGGACCTTCCCCGCTGCTCAGAGTGCAGAAATTCCTCCGTTCTGGTAAAGCATTCAGACGTAGCTGTCACACGACGCCTAAAACTTAATCTGACATATAATACAGGATACCGATGCTGGATTTATATCAACAAATTTCAAAATATTTTTAATTAAAAGCACTATGCTTATTGAAACAGCCACATACCCATAGTTTTGCTTCCCGCACTACTGTCAGAGGAATAAAATTAACAACTGCAATAATTCTGTCAAATCGTTCACCACATTTGAAGTTCTATCAGCAATGGGAAGAACTGAAACGAAAATTTCTGATTACTGCACAAACGTAGTCTGTCAAACAAAGTAAGGACTAGGTCATGCTGGGAATGCTCCAGCTAGATTTTCTGGGAATGTAAATGACCTTATGGCAAGCCTAGGTCTTGCTCCCAGAAAAACTCAGTGGGATTTTTCTCAGTAAACTGAATGGAAACTGCTCTAGAAACAAACTCAGGTTCTGCATTAATAAACAAAATGCAAACTGAGGAAGTAAATCCAGCAGCATGCTGCAGTGACCAAGACTGAATGTTGACGTTTTTTACCCTTTCAGATGCTTTACATCTGCCTGACTGCCTTCAGCCTCCAAAGGCTGTTAGGCAATCTGCGGCTCCCGGAGTTTCCAAACTCAAATTCACAGCTTAATTCATTAAATCAGTGAAGATCGGTATCTCACTTTCCAGCTCTGCTATTTCGGGAATTCAAAGATACTCTTACCGTCGTGGAGTGATGAAAGTTCCCAAAATAGGCCAAATGCAAGTATCTGAGCAGTAGTAGGATTACGCAACCGATGCGCTGGAGACTAAGCACGTTTCTAGGGTGTTGGACGTGTTTTGTAGACTGTGTGCGTGACGCACTGCATCTAATCCTACCCATGAAGGCACGCTCTTCCCTAAGCTCTTTATTCACCCCAAAGTCTTTTACGCTCCACTGGCTCTGACTTTCAACTCGTAGATCTTGGCACGGCCTCAAGTTAAGCCAGTGCTGAACAGAAAAGCAGTTCTAATGCCTCTGGATGAGTCAGGCGAGGGTTTCAATAGCAGATAAAATATTGGGTGCGAGCTCCACCGTGTTTCAGTGAGCCTGGCCCATAAACTGGGTCTCAGAGGTGGAGACGCCCTACTCCTCTTACAAGCCACAGCAGGAGTTCCCTCAATGCATCGTTATCTTGGAGGTTCAGGAGGTGTTTCTAACAAAACTCCGTTTTTAAATCAGCCATAACCTTAGGAAATTAATCTTATTCAGTCAGACATCTTCATGCATACAATATTCTGAGAGAGAGTATTTTAACACCGTATTTGACAATTCATTTCATCCAATTGAGCTGGATGGAGATGTTTGGGAATAAACAGATATTTGTTTTACAATCCTATGGCGTCCTTTTCCAAGCAGCCTGATGAATAGCTTTGAAACAGCATTTGCTGAAATCCCGGAGAGCGTAAACAGCTTTGAAAGAGCAATCTGTTAAACTGATGGGGGTAACTAATGGTGCGTGTGCAAATGATCATTTCCATTAAATCCAAGTCTGTGTTTAACTAGGTGGATTTTCAAGTGGCTGCCTAACAGTCCACGGCGGCAGCTAATCTAAATCTAGAGTTTGAAAATGCGAGCAGGAAAAAAAAATGCATATGTAGAATCACTAGTTTTCGTCACATCGGGAACAATCCACGTGAAGCACGTAGGAGGGGTTGGAGAACAAGCCTGGAGACCTTTCAAAGCCCAGTACAGAACAACACCGCGGACCCTCTGCGGAGGTTGCAAATACAGCGGTCAGTGAACGTTCTTCAACATCCCCACAAGCTGGGTGCTTCATACAGAAGGGAGGCCGGAGGCACACGCTCTGGATCTCCGTACGGCCATCCAGGAGAAGGGGGCTTGGCATGGCGGTAAGCGCCAGTGCTCGGAGGACGACAGAGCTAAGGCAAGGAAGGGGCAGGGAAAGGGGGTTTGTTTTTCATGTACAAAGACCTATTGTAAAGGTCTTTGTAGAGCTGTTCCAAAAGCCAGGGCAAAGTTCTTCTACTATTTTTTTGTTTTTTTTCCAGAGAAAAGAAGATCTTACCTTTTGGTGTGGAAATGTAGACTGGATCATGGCAGTTTCAAAACTGTGCGTCCCCTTGAGCTGCGTCTTCTCCCACAGGGCCTTCAGCACTTGCACAGAATTACTCTGTATGGACAAAGGTTCTGCAAACAAGCTCTGAAAAAAAAAAAGTTGAAAACAGGATTTTGATAATTTTTTTTACTTGGCCATTAACAAAGAGCATCTTGTTCTTACAGTGAGACAGCCATGCAAATAACCAGGGATTAGTTCATCTCTCTGTAAGGAGTTCCGATGGATCAGTATGATCCATTAGATAAATCCGCAAATATTTCATTTCCTTTGGGGCTTTTTTAATTGTACATCGCATGTCTTTAAGGTCTGTGGCTCTCCAGAGATTATCTATCAACTGTCACCACACTTAGCAACGTGCATATCATTTTTTTAATTGAAATGCTAGTTTGTCAAAATCTCAGCTGCACTGGCCTCTGTGAACCAGTGACACGCATCTTTTGGGAAAAGCCACGTCATGTACCAGTGAACGCGGGGAGACGCTGCGCACCGCTGCAGGTTTGTGTATGGTCCTTTGGACCTGGCTGCAGCTCTTGGTCCTCGTGTGGGGAAGAGTGACAGTTTGCGACCGCGCTGAACGGACAGCGGGATGAAACGCGAGAGAAAAAATCTCCACAGAACACTGATCTCACCTCCAAAGCTCCCTATTTCAAAGGACAGCACGGATACAACCTTGTACTGCCTTTAGTTATCCCACACAAAGCCGCAGCACAAGAACGCTGCTGGGGCTACGAGAGCTTAGCGCCTCTGCCTCTGCAATATCTGTGAGGTGATCTTGTGATTAAAAAATGCATTTTCACGCGGCAGCCAAGTGAAGAGCGCACGAGCAAATCTGATTTTCCGTGTTTCAGGAATTTCATTTCGCAAGATGAATAATGTCCTTTTAGGATCGGTTTCCTGGACGGACGTTCCGTCTTCTTTTCCTGAACAGAAAGCCACCAAGGCTAAGCCCGCTGTCTGGCATCCGGCTGACACAGACACACTTCGCTCAGACTCTGCCAGGAATTTTTATCGAGGCAATGCATTTTTTTTTTCCAGCTGGTTTTGAAACACGATACAACTATTCACTAATATTTTAAAATTAAATAGAAAACAGGGCCCTGAAATTAAGGATCTGTTCTGGAGAGTTGAGAGAAAAAGTCTCTCTTCTGGCTTTACTTTTGCAGAATGCAATGTCAAACAGGATACGGAGCAACTGGCAAAAAAGGAATTAAAAATACGGTAACTGATACTGAAATCTTCAGAAACCATGTATTAGTACGTGTATTAGTCTGTGAATCTGTGACAGATCTGCTGAAAACTACCTTTTTATCATCAGCTTTTCACTTAACTTGTTATTAACACACTATAAATACATTTTATGTCAAATTTCTCTCTCGTACAATTTCACAGGCTTAAATAACATTATCCCAGGGCTGAATTCACTGCCCTGCATTTCATTTAATATTAGTTAGATAGCCAGTGCTTAAAAGCTTTCAGATCTCAAACAAAAGAAAACCAGAAATTATCTGACACCAAACACCATCCCGATGCGCTGCAGGCTGAAACGCTTGGTGTGACACAAGAGGATTTTATTTTTTTTTCCATAAAAAAAGTACATTAAGTACTATATATTAAGGAAGTGGGACGCAGCAGGAGCACACAGGGATGGGGAAGGGGCAGTGGGCACCCAGGAGCACCGGAATGGGGAAGGATGGTAATACCGGCCCTGGGAGCTGAGACCTCCACAGAGTTCCATAGTCCTGATAAAGGACGGAACAGGCAGGGCCAAATTCGGAGTGATCTGGGAAAGGGTTAAAGGGAGAGGGTTCTCAGTGAAAAAGGTGTCACGAAAAGGCTAGGCACCAGGGGTGAAAGGTGGAGCAGTGATTAAATTGTCAGCGCCACTGATTCAAACCACGAACCACAGACAGAGCAGAGGTTGGTGTGGGAAAATCCGGCGGCAGGGTGGGCAGGGGCTGCACAGGGGAGCAATGCGCGACGGCTCTGCCGCCCCTCTCCTCCGCTTCTGCCACTCCTTGCTCCTTTTTCTGTGCTTTAGTACCTTTGTCTGTATTTTTCAACATCTGTTTTCCTCTCATCAGGAATAAAATGATATATTTGTAACATATTTAATTTATTTCCTCTAGGTCCTGTTAAAATTCAACCTCTTGCTTCAGGTTTTCACTTACAGAGCAACTCACCTCCTTTATTTTCAGCCTTTCATGTTGTCTTCTCACCACTCTGCTCTTCTTCGCTTCCTTTGCTCTGCTCTATCCCTCTCCTTCCCTGACCTCCTCTCAGCTTGGCTGTTAAACTCACAGCGTAACTCGCAGCACGTGTTTAAATTTCAGATAAACCCCTTCAATTTCTAAGGTTGCGCCAGGGTGGGATGAACTGTGGTGAGCGGCTCGGCATCGGTTAAGAAACCGAACCTTACTCTTTTAACACAAAACCATCTGTTTCATCCTAAAGTGTGAATGTAGGGATTTCTTGTAAAATTTCATACTATTTGCAATCTCTTATGAAATCCCATGTGTGTCCAAATATGGGGCTGTATTTGGAAATGGTATTAAACATGAGAAAATAGCTGTAGGGTTGGTAGGAAAACGACACTGATCAGATTTGCAAATCCTGCTTGGTCAAAGCTTCTGCAGTAAAAAATTCCGCCGGGTGCCGCACCTCTACCCTCATCTGCAGCACGCCACAGGGGTGATTCCATCCCCCTGCAAATCACGGCAACGCTCCTGCTCCTTCGCCAGGCACCTGGGACTCTCCAGAAGTTTTGCCTGGGTGAGGACAATACAGTTTGGTCCCATTTTTTTTTTCAAATCCCCAGACATTAATCTCTGTGGACAGTTTGAATTTGTGGCATTTAATAGAAATATAAAAACTTACAAACTGCAGAATCACTTCAACCTACCACAATGATTTTCTGAGAAATTCCAGGGGTCGCAAAGCGGCGTGGATTAGAAGTGTATTTGAAGAAATTAACCATTAAAACATCTTTTCCAAGTACAACATTAACAGTTCTGTATGGCACACACCTGCTGGAAGAGGAACATGATATGGATCCAGAGCGGAGGCTGCCGGCTGGTGAGCGTAAAGCTGGATTTGCTGTAGAGGCAGTAGTGGCCCTTCAGGGGACAGCTGAAGAACAGCTTTGCCACACAACTTCTAACGGTATCTGGAAAGAAACACAGAGAATACGAAAATCAACTCCATAAACGACAGAAACCCAGCTGCTCATTAGCCGCGTACGTGTAATCATGTGGTGCACCCCAGACGCAAGACAGCGCACGGTCAGGCTGTTTATCTTCTTCGTGCTTTCTCACGCAGTCGGTTCCGTCGTTATCGAACCAGACAAAGCTGTCAAAACTGTGCTTTGCTTATTCTTCTTTAAAGAGTCTGTTGGAAAATACACCCCATATTAGGAAACAGCCCTACGGGGTCCTGACACCTGTGGGATCCTTGCTGGACTTTGCGCAGCTGAAAGCTGGTGTCTGTAGGGATGGAGGAGTGCGGCGCACGGCTCCCAGCCAGGAACGGGCTCATTCAGTCGCTGGTCAAAGCTCGGTAACGTCCCCTCTTTGCAATGGATTCTCCAGGAGCCAACAGATGCATAAGGGTCTCCAGAAGGGTCTGGAGAACACGCCTTATGAGGAGCGGCTGAGGGAACTGGGGCTGTTCAGTCTGGAGAAGAGGAGGCTGAGGGGAAACCTCACTGCTCTCTACAAGCACCTGAAAGGAGGGTGTAGGGATGGGGGTTTTGGTCTTTTTCTCCCAAATAACTTGTGATAGGACGAGAGGAAATGGCCTCAAGTTGTGTCAGGGGAGGTTTAGGTTGGATATCAGGAAAAATTTCTTTACGGAAAGAGTGGTCAGGCACTGGACCAGGCTGCCCGGGGCAGTGGTGGAGTCACCATCCCTGGAGGTGCTCAAAGAACGTGTAGACATGGCATCCCAGGACATGGTTTAGTGGACAGGGTGGTGTTGGGTTGATGGTTGGACTTGATGATCTTAGAGGTCTTTTCCAACTTTAATGATTCTATATACTGATTTACAATACTAGTGTGCAGGTAGCAGGTTTGCTGTACAGGCCATCTTATAAATCCATCACTAGAAATACGGCCCACAGGCCATGACTACCAGCACAGTCACCAATTTTGCAGAAAAAAAAAACAACCAAACCAAACAAACAACCATGGAGAGGAAAAGATGTGGAGCTGCAGGTCCAACTGGACAACAAACTGCGAATGCATTCACAGTTTCCCACCAGGAAAGGTGGGACATGTCCGTTCACAGCTGTGATTCAGTGTCACCCACTCAACACAAGGGTTTTCTCCAAAAGTGCAGTTTGACTCAACACCGGGGCACTACAGACAAAGAGAGCATCTCCAGCTCTCACTGCTCTGCCGAACACCAACCGTTTATGCCATCTGTGATCACGTCACCTGTTGATAAAAACCCCGCGGTGGCTACATGCAATCTGAAGGTGTCCTTCGGGATCAACTGCTCTACGCTGCGTACGGTTACCTGACTCTGAACTTCCCACGCTGGCTTTAACTGGAAATGAAGCCCTTGAGGGGCACAATTCTGCTTTTGCAAAATATTGAACTTGAACCCTTGTTTTCTGTCTTTAGATGACTGCTCATAATGATAACAGCATGTTAGGCATAAGCTAATCAGACTTATTCACTTAAAATAAAGGTATCTTTTTATAGCTCCTCTGAAGAGGAACAAGTGGCTATCCAAGACAAAAAGCCATAGAAAACAAAACACGGAGAGCCTTAGACCACAACCTTGATGCAGACACAGGGGAGAGCTGCACCCCCTTCACCCAGCTGGAGAGTTGAACTTGGAAGGGGAGAGAAAGAACCGGTCCCACCAGCTGCTGCGTTTCCTAGCGTTTCCCAGCTGTGCAGAGTCTCGTGCTATCCCGGTGAGTCACCGCGCCGTGAAGGTGTAGGAATGAGACGCTGCAAGGAAAATATCCTAACGGGAAAAATGAGTTGTAACTTTTTCGGAAGTGTGGCTAATGGGAGACAGTTTAAACAGCACAGGTTCTAGATCTACCGACAATCAGAGCCAGCAACAAGGAAGCCTGGTATCAGAAGGCAGCCTCTCTGTCCAACAACAGACCATCTTGAAGTACTTGTTTTTAACATTTGTCATCTAATCAAGATGTGAAAACACAGGAGAGCAATGTAATAAATTCTGCGTTTCACATAAAACCACCACGTACGAGGAATGAGTTTACCAGAGGCACAAAAGGATGGGTTCCTAGAGCAAAAGTATACTGATGGATCAGATTGTCACCAAAAACGCAGAAAATTCAAAAACTGGGATGGTGGAACCTGCCAAAGATGTGACAGAGAAGCCAGATGGCTGTTAGGCTGGGAGAAGAACTTTCCACTGGCAAGTGGAAACCACTTTGTCATCCTTTGACCAAGATGTTTGAATTTGCTGAGAAAAGGAACTCACCGGTGTCAAGCTGGGGCTGCAGAGCTCATTGAGACTGCGCTGTAACCCAGGAGAAGAGATCTGAGATGTAAAGGCATGGGAAGATTAAAGTGAGAGTTCACAAAAACTAGTAGAGTCACGACACATACTGTGGGGGAACACGCACAAGCCAACGCGTAACATCTGGGAGGGAGCCCAAGAACCAAACCAGGCTGTAGTGACCGTAGGACAAGGGATGAGAACAGCACACCTGCCTCTGAGGGACACTGACACGGTATAATCAACGTTAGAGCAGATGAAGCGTGGATTATCTGGAAACCAACGGGGTGTTCATTAATCTTTAATCATAAGCAGGTGCATACGGCAAGACGGGGCCAGAAGGAGTGACAGTGAAAGCAGAAGAAAAGCCACAGGCACTGGGAGGTCGGAGGGTCAGACCAGGCGGAGAGCTTTCCTCCCAGAGAAGGAGTTCATGAACCAACTCAAAATGGTGTTGAGCCAAACAGGACTACAAACATCATCCGGATCACTCCCCTCCAACGCGCAGGAGGAAGGACCTAGACCAGCCCCAGCTCTCCTAACCTATGGGTGAGCCAACCAGAAAACCCATCCGTATTTGTCTCTAAAGCATGCGCTTAGCAGAGGGCAGCTTTGAAGATGTTTCCTTTGCTTGGAGGATGGAAAGAGGAGCTGAACTGGGGTCACTGCTCTTGGCTTTCCCAAACATATCGAAAGAAAAGGCACGCTTGTTGGTTTTAAGAAATCTGGCATTCTTTCCTCCTGTGTAGGCCTGAAAAAATGAATATATTACAGGAGAACGTTGCCTTGAGGAAGGGAAGGATCCGCACAAAGTGGTGGCTTGATGCCAAGCATTGGGCACTTGTAGGCTGCTCTTTGAAGACAATGACATTGACTTGTCCACATTGACTAAGTCCTGTGGAACGTGGAAGCGCTGTTTGGCTCGTGTCAATTGCCCGAGCACAACCACACTCTAAGATCTACAGTGGGACCATCTTAGAAGTGTGTGCATGACCATAAGCTTTCAGCAGTGGAAAGCCAGGGCTTAAAGTTAAACCAACAAACATGCAGATGTTGCTAAACTGAGATAACAGTTCTGAACAGAAAACTAACGTTGCTGCAGATCACAGATACATCATGCCCATAAGCAACACAGACACCTCAGCAGGGAAAAGATGGGGCACAAAATCCACTACTCTTGGATTAGTGCCTATGGGGAAAATTTGAGTTTAACCTGATTACCCAAACCTACTGGTTCATAGCCAAACCTGCCAGTGTTCATGTTCAATAAAAGGAGGAGTTTGAGAAACTGAAGGGTTAATTAGAGCAACCCTCAGTCCTGGGATATATTAAAGCACAAACTAAATGGTGTCTCCAAGGAGGCTGTTGACAGAACGCTCCTCCAACAGCGTGGTCCACACTAAAGACCCCTGGTTTACGCATCACAGATGCTAACAAAACCTTAACTTCAACCAGAAATAGAGGTTTGGCCTTGTGAAAAGTTTAATGCTTCATTATGGGAAAGCACTCTTAGCTAGAAGTGACCATAAACCACGTACTGCCACGGCGAAAGGGAGCTGGCGCTCAGCGCCTTCCTCTTCAGTGGGTTAGGTGGTTATTTTTTCAGTTACAAACCTATGAATTGACAAGAAACCTGGGAGACATTTAAAGGTTGTAGGCAAGCAATGGATTGCATTAAGCATCCGTGCAAGGCAGTGGAGCCCAGAGCTAGATTTCTTGTAGGTCCACATCAAACTGGTTAAACCTCACCTGGGCCGTCTCCCGCAAAAGTCACTGTGGCCACGAGCGGCGGGTGGCAGAGCTTCAGGACACCAGCCCCTGGTTAACAATTAAGAAAGGGTGCCCAGTGCTAGGTGCTGGGCACATCTCCATGAAGAGGGATGAGTTCTCCTCCGTCCCTCACGCTAGGTGGGATTGCATTTGATGGGACTGCCAAGGAGGTTCCTAAATGCTGCAGAACAAAAAAATGGCAAAGGATTTATGGAGAGACACGAAACCATCACAAATCGCTTAGCAAGACGTTGCGGATGACACTGCGAAAAATACGGGGGCTGAGAATACACGCCAAAATAAACGTCAGCTGAAGCGCTGGAGTCCGTGCTGGCTGAACAAAAAGTTAGTTCCTGGAAAAAAAAGCAGCATTCATCCGTCAATACCAAGTGAAAACAGCCTCCTGCTCAGACAGCGAGATGAGCGATGACTCACAGCTATTTCTGCTCCGTTTGCTGAGTGTGGCAACCCCTGCTCACGAGCCAAAGTCTGCTCCGTGTGTTTTCAATGGTTTGCAGCGAACTGCCAGTTTCACCGTCTAACAGCTCATCTCAGCTGTCCCAAAGTCCGTGGAAAGTGGTGGGTAAATAATAAACCCGTTCTGATGCAGGCTGAGGTGACTCTGCTCCACATCCAGCCCTGTTAATTTGGTTAATTTGTATTTCGCTCAAGCGCAAACCAACACGCCAAAACCATGTGAATTCATTTTTACGGTCGTGGCAGACCTGCGAATAGGCAGGCAAGGCAAAATTAATTTCTTATCATCCGGGCACATGAAGATGCCCAGAATGAAGCTGGTCACATTTTCAAGAAAATGACATGTCAGAAAAATATTTATGTTGTGCCATTGCAGAAAATGTTTAAAATAGAAAAATTCTGATCATTTTAATTAATAGCATCGTCAGAGAGTGACCCACAGCACGTGAGACTGGCACGCTGGGGACACACACGCTGCAGAATCACCAGCAGCCTGGTGAGAAAGGTGCTTTTAAATCATCGCCGTAATTACGAATTGCACGTACTTACGCACTCAGCACGATATGCAGCTCAAGACGTCACATTTTGGGCTTTCCTAAAAGACACGTACACAAATTGGCTGACCTTTGGCTGAGCTGTGTTGCATGCTTTTCCCAGTCCATCACTGAAGTTGCACTTGAACACTGTGAACCAAACATCAACCTTGTGTAGCCCCAACGGATTTCAGAGGAGTTAAAGCAGAGATAATAGGACACAACAAGACCAGTTCACGTCCATGAAGCTTGAAGGTGTCGTTTCTAGGGAGAAGAACCCCCTGTGTTTGCCCATGGCAATGCGCAGCGGCTGACAAGGGGAATCTGATAAGCGAGCAGGGATCAGGTCTGTAGGTTGAGCTAGGAGAGGGGAGCAGAGAAAAATTTCTGCTAGGAAGAACAAAAATAAATTACTTGCAGGCTTCAGTTAGTGAAAAAGCTTTGAAGGTGAAAAGAAACCAGTCGGCCTATGAAGGTGGAGACAACTTAGTTCCCTGGATCTCTGTGTAATTCCACGTGTGAAAACACGTAACCGCTCAGCCTGACTTCGCCTGGTAAGGAAAGATTAATTTAGCCCCAGGAAACTTTCAGGATATCAGTAAGATACAGCACAGCGGAGAGTCCTGTCAACAAAACCCCCCTGCTCTGCAACAGCTCCCCGGGCACACGGCGCATCTCGGCGAGCGCTGGTAATCCCGCGTCGACTTAAAGGTCCTTTTGATGTGATTTAAAGCAATGCAGTCCGAATTATGGCAAAGATGGATCTGCAACTCTTTAAAATAATTGGTCAAAAGTATGCAAGGGAGAGAGGAAGGCAAAAATGGCCTAATTTCCCTGAGGACATGAAGCCTGTTATGTTGGTCACATTTAAGCTACACGTTTACAGACTCTAGAGCCAGTTTTGTACTTTAAAACCTAGCGTCGCTTCTAAACGTGGAAAGCAAATTTGAAGCAGGGTATTTATGCCAACTCCTATTTCACTGAGTAACCTGTCCCATCTGACCTAAATTAGGATTTATGGAAACACTGTTTCAGCCAGGAGATTTGGGACTCTAACGGCACTTCGCTACTGCACAGGCTTATAGCAGCTTTGACCCTGAAAAAACAAAAAGAAAAGAAAAGAGCCCAGGGACAGACTTGTCTTAGGACTACTAAAGAGTGCTAGCACTTGGAGCTGGATGATGGATACGATCGTTTTGCTTGGACCAGGAAAGTCTCTTGTACATGGCAATGTGTCAAAAGATACGGCATGAGGAGGAAAGGGATAAGAGGGACAAGACAATATGACGCCAGGTATGTCTTCACCATGGTGTTGGGCACATCTCCTCCATGAAGAGGGATGAGTTCTCCTCCATCCTCACCTTGGCTTTGGCTTGGCTTAGAAGGAGAGTCCAAGTCCACAAGGAAAGGATTTTAAAACATGAACAACGTGGGAAAGGCACTGCAAGGCACAAAACAGCCCCACATAGACACCAAGTTCCCCAGATGGCAGATCAAGATCCCAAGGAAACGCTCCTCCAGTCAAGAAACATGTCTGGTCATGTCTGTTGGCAAGTCTCAAACTTCTAGCAGGAGAATAAGCAACAACTTGTTTCTCCTACAGGAAACAAGAGAATATATTTTGCAATTTTAAAGTTCACTACTGAGTGGTTGTGCCTGGGGAAAACGAACAAAACCCTAACAGAAGAATGCCAGTAGAGCTGTTAATTGTTGTTTACTCCAGTTTAACATGCTGGGCTAAACCAGGAGGGACACAGGCAAGTAGGTGGAGAGTCACTGGTTCTGGGAACAATTAATGCATTATTTGGTTTATATTGGTAAGCCTTTACTATTAAATAAAATCTGTTAATAGGAGTAAAATTGTGCTCATAAATTTCCCAAATAGAATCAAACCCACCTATAAGCTTGAAGACAGAGAATAAGAAATGTATAGAACTTTTAAAATTTCCCTTTTAAGCCTTTTCCAGCTTCCTCAGTTTCCTTTGCCTGATCTCTTCCGTCTGGATTACAAATAAGCATGCAAACAATAAATATGTTTATAGGAGGAAAGAGTAATTTTTAAAGCAATCAGCTTTAATAAATGCTGATTTATATATTTTTAACACTACTAGCTTTGCACGCAAGCCATAACTCAGTCCAGCAGATTTCACTTCCAGTAAGTCACACAAAAATTAACGGGGGAGGCACAGCCGCAGTGGGGACTGGACAGCTACGGCAGCGCACTCGTTGCACGGAGTACAAATCCAAGTGGGAAACGCCATGTTTCAGAACACACAGCTTAGCTGAACGTTATAAACCCCGCCATCTTCCTTCCCCTTACCATCGGGGCAATGAGAGGCCTACGTCATTTGGGAAGGTACAGCAGTAAAATATTTCTGCCACGTTGTCCCATCTTAAGAAGCAAAGGTTTATTCACCTTTCCGCTGCCCGTATTGATGGCTGAAATGCAAAGAGCCCATAGGGCGTGCGCAGGAGAGGGGGGTCCTGGGACAACATCCCACTCCTGCCGCTGCCTGGCTCCTCCACGCCCGCCGCATCCCTCAGCCGCCCCTGCCCAGCAGCCGCGGCCTGGCAGAGGCACCTCCGGAGGAACTGTTAGGACTGTCCTGGTCCAACCCAGAAGCTCAGGAGTCTTCTGGTTTGGCTTCCCCTCCAGGATAGCAACACCTTCCCACCGGGAATCTCCTGGCTACCAGGCAAAGTGCATCTGGAGCCCAGCCCATTTCAACTGATGCTTCCAGATTCGGTGTAAAACACCCAAGATTCGCTATTATCAAGTATGGGAGGGCAGCAAGTTCTGAGCGTGATCACCTTCCCGTTACGCTCCCCGTTGCGCTGGGAGTTTCTCGGCGGCCTGACGACGCAGATCGCCATGAGCGCGATGGCCATCCTGCGAGTTAGGACTTCCATTGTCACTGCCAGCCCTCACATTTGGGATGCATTTGAAATACCAGTCCTGGAGAATAAAATGCCAACTAATAATTTCTTTTTTTTGGCCTAGCAGCAGCAGAGCTGATCTCTGGAAACGCCGGCCTGAGCCTATGCGACTTTGAGGTCCCGGTGAAGGAGCAGAGGTCCATCTGTTCCACATCAACGCTTGGCTTATGGAATGCTGGAATTCATCAGACCAGTGCAGGGGCGAGCACTGCAGGGGAGCAATGAGCTTTTCCATCTACGCCGTCATGTGGTACCGATTATCTCCCAGTACAGCATAAAACATAACAACCACCAGATTTAGGGCTAGCACACTGCAACCTGTTTCCCCTGCCGCCTCCTCCCATCCCATAAAACGTTTGCTGTTTGTATTTCTTCTTGTAGGGCACCCAGGAGCCAGGAGTGACTTGCTGCTACGAAATGATTATGATATTTTTCATCGGCCGGCATTGTGTTTTGAACGCGGCTTGTGTCGCCGAGGACTGAATGATGCACTACATCTCCCTGGGCTTTATCCTTTCCAAAAGGAGGCCAGGCAGGCTGGAGATGTGCAAATCCCTCAGCGTCCTCTACGCACATCTATTATCAAACGCTTTCTTTCCGACAGCTCACTCGACACTCGGTGCTCTGAGCTGTAGGCATTTATGGTGGCATTTTAATCCCAATTATCAAAAGAACCAGGATGGAAAACAAGGACCTGCCCTCACGTTATAACCAAATCCAGCAGCCGTATGGGCTTGTGTCTGGGAACCACCTGACACCAGCCACCCCCTCAGGCAGGGTACACATCGCTGTGCGGTTGACCCGCCATCCCTACGCATCTGGGAAACAAGAAGAAGAAGTCAAAAATTGTCCAACACGCAGGGTTCAAGGTGAGACCCAGCAGGGTTGGAGCAGGTGGAGCCTGTGCTGTGTGGAGGGGATAACTGGGGCTAAACTGGGTAAAACAGGAATGTCACCTTTCCCCTAAGCCTTTCAAAGCAACCCACTCAAATCACGGCCAGCTCCATTTCCCCAGATGGGCACGTGAGACCAAGAAGAGCCGAAAGGCTGAAGGACCTTTCTGAGAGCACCTACTGCAGCCAGCGGAGAAACCGTGGATGCCACGCGGGGATCCTGAACGTGGGCTCTTGTGATGATACTGGGACCCCAGCCACACCGAGGCAGTGGAAATCCTGCCCAGCGTACGCTGAAAAGCAATAACCAAGCTCAGGAGTATTCGGGAAATCATAGATGCACGAGTCTGGGCCGCTGCCATCTGCAAGACCCTGGAGGTACCGATAAGATATGAGATCACAAACCATCTGGAAAAACAGGTGCTAATGAAAAATGCTTTGCTCCATGAAAGCTGAAGCGCCTGACAAATACGGTGGCTTTTTTTTTTTCTTTTTAAGGAAAAGATCCACAGGATTAAGAGGATTACAGTGATGAACATGACATAAAAGAATGCCTCAAATTGCTTAAGGTAAGGCAGGGATGTGAATCCTGGTAAGCTAGAACATCTAAGACAGGTCCGCTTGGTCCTTCAGGATTCAGGCTCCAGTTATTGCAGACACTGGCATAACGATGGCACCATGAGGCATCTTTGTCTTAATAGTTCTTCTCTTGACCATCTGCTTTTTTGTCAGCTGCTGAGCTGAATGCCCTCTGTGACTCCGTATCTGGAAAACCTCCGGCAGCCTCTCGCTCTCATTCCCGCCGCTGTCGGTACGAGCGCTCCCAGACACGGCAGGGGCCACGTGTGCAAATTCCGGGTGTATCCAAAGGCACGCACGCGTCTTCTGCCCTCACCGCTACGCCGTCGCAGCATCCTTTCGGGGACGCCGCCCAGTCTGGTTTTAGGCAGTAAGGAATTCACCGTGGTCACCGTGCCCACGGGTCAGACATCACAATTCTGAGAGGTGCAAGCAGGGGTTTGAATTCTGTTTCAGTGGAGTGAACAGGATTTGGCCCATCAGTCCTGAGAAATTCTTGTAGCGGACATTAATGCTTGGTTGAGCTGTGTGTGAGCTGCCACTTGAAAGCCCAGGAAAGGCGTGGCTCTACCAAAGGGGTATTTTAGACCCCTTTTTCCTTCAAGTACTCCCTTTCAGGGGAGAATGCTCTGAAGTGCCTATCTTTTAATATTTTCCTTGTTTTACATATTAAATTTCCAGTTCAAACTCCTACATACCCAACATAAAATTACCCCGCTATGTATATTAATATTTTCTAACATTTTCTTACTATTTTCGAGACATCTTATTTGAAAAGCAAACCAGAGGCATTTGAATGGGCCTTTGTAGTGTGAGGGAATCACCGAAGTCCGACAACTGCAGGGTTTTTGACGGAGCGGTTTATGGAATATCTGAAATATTAACGAAGCTGTCCCCTGTGTAATGAGCCAGGCTGCATTTCTTCAATGTCTTCAGCATGAGTCACATCAGTCTCCTGTTCTGCACATATGTCCCTACTCAAAGAATTTCCCTAAGAACGCCAGTTCAGGATTTTCAGGAAATTACAATACTTTGCATGAATTTAGAAGTAGGCACATGCTTAGAACATACCATAAGAGGTACTTCAGAAAGGAAACTGAGCAATATATTTTAAAATATTCAACTTATTGTATTTGATTAATGCAAGGTCGGAGCATTCAGCACGTCAAAGGCCAGATTGTTCACTCTCCTGTTTCCACCGTAATATGATGAAACTAAAAATTCATCATCAATTCTACCAAATAACTATTTCAAATAGGAAACGTGGAAGTTAAGCTATTTAGGAAATTCTTCAGAAATAAGCTTTTTAAAGATGGCTATATCCCTTTTATGGGTGGAAACTGCTTTTTAACTTCTTGACCACCGAGAAAGTAAACAAATATTTTTATCAACAAAAGTTGACAAGATATTTGGTGGAACTGAAGTTACATAGTATTAGAAGATGACATTTTAAGTGACCACAAATGAATTTAATTTATTGAGTCAGCTCCTCTTTGAAATCAACGTGGCGTGTGAAGGGTCGAGGTGTAAATTGCTCGTGACCACCAGCAAGTGGTCAGACGCACACAAATTCACATTTTCTCAGTAGAAGCAAAAAACTCCCAACCCAACCAAAAGAATTTACTTCAAAGAGGAGCATCAAAGACCCATCTTGCAGCGTATCGCCCATCTCCCCCGCAGTCTCACAACACCGGCTTTCTTGCACTTGAGAACAAATGCCCACCCTTGATGAAAGCAGACAACACTAGACACCCACGGGGAGTTGGGAGATAGGATCCAACCCAACGTGAAGCACTGGGGATCTCATTCTGTTGCGCCTTCCAGGAGCTCTGTGTCCGGGCTGGAATGCGCTGACCTGAGGGTCCTGACCTGCCCCATTTCTGGTGTAAGTCAACTGATTTAACAACGTCATGTTAACGAGGAAGGATGCCCAGATCTGCTCTAGACCAAGCCAGCAGGCCAAGAAGAAGGCTTAAGTATTAACATCTGCTTACCCATACACCTCTGTGGCCAAGTCCGACCCGTGGCACTCAGCTCTCCCTGACCTTTAAGAGCTCTGTAACTCACAGCCTGGAGCTGGGTGATGGGCAGAAGGAGAAAGGCATGCTCCCCTTGCCTGGCAGACGTGCCCAGAGGTACTGCCAGCCCAAGCCAACAGCCACGGCTCTTCAGCTCGGTGGGACAGGTCCTGCCCTTTCCCAGAGAACGCAGGGTTCGTTCCCTATATGACAGCCAGAAGGTAATTCCCACATTGACCTTCACGGGAGGCTGGGGGCTGCGCTATGCCCCCAAAGGACAACAACAACAGTCCTGCAAGATTTCAAAACACTGCAATTTGTGAATGATATTGGTTTACAATGTTCCTCCCCATCCATGAGCTCTGCGCTAGAGGGTCTTTGCTGCCCATCTGCTTGAACCTCGTGCTGACGCTCAGTGTAGCGATAAAGTTCTCAGAATCGGAAAGGCTCGGACCCCTTACCTTCAATAACGCACTGATCGGGGACAGGAATTTTCCTCCCCATCTCCGTGACATATGCTTTCACTTTACCCAGGTTCTCCTTCAAGTGCAAGTACAGCTTGTCCTGGTATTCCACGGGGCTCGTCACTGCCTCTGTGCTTCCTTCCAGGGCCCTTCCTTTAGCAGATTCTGGCAAATCTGCTGATTCCGTGTAATCGATGCTTTGGTGTGAAACCAAAGAGTTTCCCAGTTGCATTGCTTCGGTATCAACACTAAAAGGCAGTTGGTCATTTTCTTGGCTAATGTAGATCTCGGTGAAGGAAATACCAGCGGTTATCTCCCCGTTCTCCTCATCCTGTCCGCTCTCTGAGTTCACCCCCTTCATGCGGACTGCGTGCAAAGCGAGGCTTTTGGACCTGGAAGGAGATTAAGGAAAGGAAAACTGTTTTTGAATAGAGGTAAGACACAAAAATCACCCAAACGTTCTCTTCTGAGCTACCTCTGCAGCTGGTTCGGAGAGCTGAGCGTGGGGCTGACTTCGCCAGAGGCAAATATCTTTCGATAAATATGCATTTCAAAAGCAAAACTCAAGCCACAGCTTTAATAAGTAAATGAAACGAAATAATATCCATATATCACAACATCTGTGTGCCATGGAGGGAGGTAGTCAACCTATCCGCAGGAAACCTATAATCCCAGTGCTGGAGTAGCTGCGTTATTGATCACATCATAAAAATGCCATCCAGCAGCCATTTCACTGGAGCAAGGCTCAGCCGCCGATTCTTCATTGCCCCTTTATGCTGAGGATGAAGTTAAGCCTTCGTAAGACTAAGAAGGGTAGAGGCTTTAAACTGGGAGAGGGCAGGTTTAGATGAGATATAAGGAAGAAATTCTTCCTTGTGGGGGTGGTGAGGCACTGGCCCAGGTTGCCCAGAGATGTGGTGGATGCCCCATCCCTGAAAACATTCCAGGCCAGGTTGGCCGGGGCTCTGAGCAACCTGATCTGGTTGGAGATGTCCCTGCTCCTTGCAGGGGGGGTTGGACTGGGTGGCCTGGAAAGGTCCCTTCCCACCCAAACCATTCTATGATGATGATGATGAAGTGGCTGCAAGGGCAAATACCGGAGTAGGACGAGAAAACCTCTGTGGTGCACAAACAGTCTAAGGACACAGCGGATGCACGTTGCTCTCGGAGCCCTTATCTCACCCAGGGTCCCCGGAGAGTCGCGCACATCTCACACAGTGCACGTGCAAAATTTGATGCAAACATCTGACAGGTATTGTTTGCAATAATACCCAAGAGAGGACTCTGTATCTTCCTTTCTACTAATATCTGTATGCAAATATTTTCCTATCGCTTGGGCTGGTTTAGGGCACAGAAGAGATTAAATAAATAATTTAGAAAGATTGTATCTGGGCTTTGAATTCATAGATATGAGACTTGGTTAAAATTAGACTTACGATGCCCATAGGTATCATGCAAGCGGACCAAATTCTCAGTGTTTGGATCAAGTTTTATTACAAAACTGATATTCATGAAACCCACTCGCATTTTACAGAGCCGCACCTGTTAAATCTCATATCCTTCCTTTCTTCTTTAGAAACCTGGCCTAAACTGTATCTCCGCGCTGAGCCAGGAGTACTGCTGTCGACATTTATTTTCTCTTCAAAAGCCTGTATTTTAACTTGAAGCTTTTCATCTTCTTCATTTCCATTCATAACTGATTTTAAATCATCCAGCGGTACAGGGGATTCTGTTGCAGTATCATCTTCCGTCCTGGGGAAGCAGAAAGCAGAGGTTTAACTCTGGCACACCGTGCTCATAGCGATGCTGATGCTGCGTTTCTGCTCGTGACCCGTATCATGTATCTGGAAAAATAATTACGTTTCCGCAGAGATTCTCTTAGAGGCTGATTCATCGTTTTCAGAACATCTTCTAGATCAATGTCTCTGTCAGATGGATCAGGAATATTGAACATCTCTGACAACACCGGATTAGAAACCGCATGTGCTGTATCTGCATAAGCAAACCCCAACTCTTGCTGGGAGTCCCGCAGCAAAAAGTTTTTCAGCTGAAGTTAAACCATTCTCTCAAGCTTGCTAAACAGCAACTTATGACATTATTTTCATAAACCCAAAGTCGAGCTAATTGCAGAGTTTATAGAAGTCTGTGGTTTTAAAGGTTTGACAAAAGTACATGCAGTTCCTACTGAAATATTGTACTCTGGGTAAGAAAAATATCTTTTAAAACGCAGCAGACAGACAGAAACAGGCTCCCTCCCCTCTTCTTCAGGGGATTTCTATGTTCCCATCTTCCTCCTGCAACTGTGGAGTAACCGCACCAAAAAATCATGAAGGTGGTACAAAGATAATCAGAAATCTCTTAGCAAATTACAGTGTGTTTAACAGTATTTAATTTTTAAACTCTACCCACAGCTCTAAAACAAGCTCGATTTGCTTCTGACCATAGGGGTGGTTTTTCTGGGTGTTTTTTTTTTTCTCTCTGATGAGCAAACATCTGAATAGCTAAATCTGTAAGATACGGACCTGGAAAGCCACAAATGAGAGTTCTAACACAGCACTTTCAGAGCAGCAGAGTCTCAACAAGTCATGCTCGCAGCTGGGAAGCCTATTAAAAACTCCCAAACACTGCAAATTACCAATCATGGAAACAAAGCATGTTAAAAAAAAACCCAAAAAAAAACCAAAAAAAAACCAACCGTGAATACTCCATCACAAAATGCACTTTTTCATTTGTTTTGATAACGGCAGTTCAGGATACCTCTCAGGGGAGCTGGCAAGTTTTGCCCTGTTTTGTTTTTAATTTACGCAAGATCTCATAATATATTAGCACTGCAGAACACTTTGAAAAAAAAAAATTATTCTTCTGTAATAAACAACTTTGGTACGACCTTTACTAAAAAATCTTTCCGGAGATGCGGGACAAGATTTCATTTATCAGAAAGCTGCCACTCCAACGTAACTCTCCTCACTGTTCCCATTGTGAGAGCTAAGAAAAACATCTGTGACGTCGGTAAATACATTTAAAGCCCTCTGGCCACAGACTGGGGATTGATGGGCTGGTGGGGTTTGTGAACGACAGCCCCAAAGCAGCAAGCTTCGACGGCTTGGAAATAAAAATGGCCTTTTGTAACAGCACCTTTTTGGCCAGCATTCTCCCCTTGAGCTCTGATGGTTTTTTGAAGGAAATACATGAAAATGCTTCTGCTAAAGAAACACATCAACAAATCCTATTTGCCACAGGCAAAGCAGCGGTGAGTGAGCGCACGCAGGGCTCATCGCTACCTGGTGCTCCTCAAGCCACCACCTTGGGTTTGATCCTGCGGGCAAGCTGGGATTTCAGGGTGCTCAGCCCCAGGCGTGCCCCCAGGGACCACTAGCTCTCCCGTCTACCCACTTTGTGCTTGCATCCCTTCCCGGGACGCCAAAAGCACATACCCCAAGCAAAACGTTCAATGAAGCCTCCACCCCACACCCAACGGGATGCCTGGCAGGCCTTCCTGCTGGCCTCCCCTTCCAGCAAGAGTAAAATAAACTATTGTTTGAAATCTTGGCAAGAGACGTTCGGTACATTGCTGAGGTTGCTGGAGCAGGATCAGCTTACACCAACGCTCAGCCTGTTTTCCAGAGGAAAAGGATGCACAAACCTATCGAGAAATCGTAAAGACCTGCCTTGCAAAGACAGCACTATGCTACTCGTCGTTTCACGGCTTTCAAATTCTCTCTAGAAAGAGATGTAAATGTACAGGTAGCAAGTCAAGAGCCATACGTTAACTTGAAGGGCATTTCTCCAGACCACCAGCGCCGTTACCAACACCACCAGTCAGGCGCTTAAAATGGGAAAAAGAGTGTATGCAAACAGAAATAGCTATAAATACACTTGAGATGGGATTGCTTCTAGGGCTTCAGCAATGCGTGGACGGCGGCAAGATGAATGGATCAAGTTCAGGTCCTTCTGCTTCGTCAATGTGCAGACATAATCATCGCCTCAGATATGACAGATGCACAGCTTTGAAGAAGGCAAGTAGTGGATAGCGATGGCGATCTCAAAACCTCCAGCTCACGGTTGGGAAGCTCACAAAGAGCTTCCAAATACTGCTAGGAAGGGATCATGAAGACATCATCAGCCAGATAACACCCAGGCTGCCCGGCCTGTCTGCAGGGCTGCTGCTTCCAGGGGCCTGCAGGATGCGGAGCGGCAAGGGGAATGGATGCTCCACGCAGGCAGGCTCCTTGGTACCTGCACTGAATTAGACCACATCATTGTCCCTGATCGACATGGGAAAGCCTTAGATGCTCTTACAGCTCTCTTTAGCACTGCAAATGCTGATTTAAAGAAGGACAAATGATGTAGAAAATGAAAGGCGAACAGATGGTAAAGGAATGCTCAGTGATGCCACGTGCTAGACCTATCCTCTCCTTTAAGGAGAAAGGATAATTTCATCCAGGCACCACACTAAAACCAGTACCACTGGTACAGCTCGTTATGCTCAGTTCTTACCCTGAACGAGGGCTTGGAAGCATCATTAAATTATCTTTTTTGTCTTTCCTTTCTTGCCTTCTTTTGATTATCCACGCTATACTTCTAGATTGGATCAGTCCATTAAAACTCAGTACGTGTTTTCAAAAAGCCCCTCTGCGATTGAATATCTTGCAATTTTGTGAGAGCAAGGAGCAGCAGAGCATGGCATGGTTTTAATCACACTCTCCACTAACTGCATGTAAAACTCCCCGTGTCAAACAACGCCAAGCCCGCCATCGCTCTGAAGAAATCAGTTTCTTCTTGTGTAAACACATGATTTTGGAAGGAATGGTTGCAATCCAGCCACACATTTTAAAAACCCCATTTCCCTTTCACAGCACAAATACTCTGGATTGCTGCTCTTTGAAAAACACGGCAGTTCAGTCACTGCAGCAGCTCTGGAGCTCGGAGGGTGTCTCCATGTCGATGTCTGGACCGGTCCCACCTACAGTAACACAGGCCAGAATAAACTCTGCGTAAATCAGCAGAGAGCTCTCATTTTAGCCTTAATTGTTGCGCCATACTTGTCCTTGTCCAATCTAGCTGATACTATGTTGGATTCAGGTCTGAAATGTAAACACAAAGAATAGCTAAAAATTGTAATTGTGAAAAATCAGTGTTTCATTCTCTCTCATACGCACGGTGAGAGAATAAGATGATGGCAGCTGCAAGTGTACAGGGAACCAGAATCACAGAGGATAAGGCAGATGAAGTAGGAAAAAAATGAAAAAAAAAAAATAAATCAAGCAGCAGATGGAGAATAAGAAATAATTTCAGAAAGGTTTGTGTGAAAGGGTCCAGGCCCTGCCACCGGCCCGAGACGGCTCTGTGCAGGGCAGACCCCACTGCCGCAGACATGTCCCCGGACATGGCTCCTTCCCCAGAAAAGCATCAGGAGCAGGTTTTCCTTCCCATGGCTCCCAGCTACGCTCACGCCCGCCTCATTGCGAGTGCAGCTCTATCCCAGGGATCATCCTGCCTCATAAAAGCAGCAATTCATCCACAGAAATGTTAAAAACCGGTAATAACGAAACAAACTGTGGAGGAGCATCTATGTGAAGTTCCTTCTACTGTAGACCTAAGGCCAAACTCTGCCCTTCCTTAAACCGGAATAAAATCCGAGCAGCTCCCCTGCAGCCCCATTCTCACCATCTGCCCCTCCACATTGCCCTGCAGAGTCTGGGTCCCCGGCAACTTTCATACTCCGAACACAGCGTTCTATTTTCATTTGCTTATATGCATGGCTGTGTTCAAACTTGTCTCTCAGAACCAAACACAACTTCAGCAAACAACCAAAGCCTTTGCCTTTCATGCTCAGTATAATCAATAGAGTTTTTTTTTTCCAAAATAAGAGTGTTTTCTGAAAAATCCACTGAAAAATATTATCATTTCCTGCTTTCTCCTCCCCCAGACTCTCCACTCAAACAGTATTTTGCATCTGTACCCACACTCCCGCAGAAGCAGCAGCTTCCACTCCTCAGCAAAGCAAGTCCTTAACAAAGGGGAAATCTTGAGAGAAATGGAGAAACACAGCAACAACATTTTAGTGAAAACTTTTTCTCGTTTATCACCAGCTCTAGCGATAAACGTTAGGTGCACCAGGTAAGGAACAGGGATATCACAACATTTTAGCAAATAAAGTAATTTTTCTGCCATAAACGAAGGCACTTAACTGCAGTTCCAGAACAGGACATCCTTCTGGTCCCCCTCGCTAAGTCTGTAAGACACGTATGTCATTTCACGCTCGCTTCGCTATCTCCACTTGGGCTCTTTCACCATCTTCAATTAAACTTCTCATAAAACGAGTGCTGCGGGCTCGGTTTCAGCAGCGGTTTCTGCCACCAGGTGAAGTTTGGACATTTCTTACAGCCTTGCTGTAAAATGAAGGCTGTATCCAAGCTCCTCTCCATTTTCATTTCTACCTCTCTCCAGGATACCAACTAATTGTTTCTCGAATGACCTCAATGTTTTGGCTCCAGCTCCACAAGTCTGTCTCCAAGGGTATCCTTCGTGGTTATGAGTTTTCTGACATCTGTGTTAAATTTTAGCACAAAATTACTATTCTTCTGTGCCCTCTTGACCTATCTCAGTATACACAACACTAATTATAAGTCTCTCCCTAATTAAAAGTGACTACCACCATATATTTAAATAACACTTACATTCTTACTATGATGAACGCAGCAATGCTCCAAATGCTTCAACCTTAGGATACACATTTATTTAAAAGAAGCTGAATGAGCAGAACATCTTTTTATACAAGCTTGGGAAACTTTTTTCCAGACTTTTTAAGCAAGCCTTTATCAGGGAGCCATGCCAGTCATTGTTCCCATCAGCTTCGGTGGTTATCTTCTAGAATAAACTCAACGATAATTCCACAGCCTGACTTCACCGATTTATTTTTAACAGAAGCTTTTTAGATTGCCTTAAGCCTACTTATCTGAGACATGGCTTTCTTCCTTTTCTTTAAGTGCTAAAACTTGAACAGCTTCTTTATTCTGCAGTGCCAAATGACGCAATTTCTGTTGCGTGGTGTTTGGAGGTCGTCCTGCCTGGCAGCGTGACGCTGGTGTCTGCAGTGCACCTACAGCTCTTACTGCAACCATTTAACCACAGATTTCTGCTTTACTGTCATCACCCTCGTGCTTGCATTTGAAATGCATACTTCAAGATAGCTTACAGTCTGGTAGAAGTGCTTTTTACGCTTACCTGATCCCATAAATTACACAATCCGGTGGCTGAGTGAGTAAATACCAGAGCGATACAAGAGGGATGTCAAGGTTGACTTGAAAATGGAAACGTAGCAACTTACAGGAACTGCAGTACATCTTACTTTCAGCTGATTGCTCATTAATCGCAACTTGAATATATTTAATATAAATTCATTCTGCCTCACACAGCCACGCAGATGGCTGCGGCTTGATCATACAAAACCTGGCTTTACCTGGCTGCGGACGTGTTGTCGTTCTCCAGCTGTCGGCCGAGGAGCTTGGCTATGGCGGTGAAGCTGTTGCTCATGCGGTAGATGTCCCTGCTCTGGGTGCCCAAGATGCGCGAGAAGGTGTCAGTGAGACTCTTAATTTCCAGCAGAAGAATGTGGTGAAAGGAGTGCTCCATGTTGGCCAGCTGGTTCACCAGATAGACCAGGCATGTTCTGGCTCGCTCCTAGAGAACATGAGGAGATAAAAAACAACTTTAAACAAATTAATGCATTGTTTGCTTGTGCAAGGGAGGTCTGCGTGCACGCTGCTGATGAAAACATTGGGGAATAGCGGCTGCCCCACGATAGCTAACAAGAAGGCAACTGCTTTGAATGCAGAGTTTATTTTTGCATACTATTGACGTTACATTTATTACTCTTGGAACAAACCTAACCCAGCCTAACTTCAGGACACCTTGTCTCCTCCTCAAACCTACGGACAGTCCCTAAGGCCTCTTTGAAGGGCCCTGCCTTGCACTAGGGTGGTAGATCAGCCCAGCTCAGCCATCAGAGCACCAGCAGCAGACCTATCTCCCCTTCCCTTGAGGCTGGCCAAGCTACTTCACCTCCCTATACCCCACTTCTGTGCCCTTTTTTGCTTTATCCTGTGCTGTTTGTGGCAGGCAAACTCTTTTGCACTCATGCACGCTGCTCCAGTTCACGGGGTCTTCTCCCGCAGGGTCTTTTTCCTCGTGACTGTACGTGACCAGTTGCAGGTTGAGCTTGTGGAGGCGTTAGCACCGGCACAAACGCGTTCTAAGCTGCCGGTGGACCTCTGCTCAACGGGCCCTGTGGCTCAGGTCTGCGCTGGTTTGTGGCACTGCACAACCCTCCACTGACTGCCGTTTGGTGTCTTCGTTACAGCCTCCTATTAATGAGCTAATTTCTGGATTTTTTCCTTGGCGAGAGATTGAAGCACCTTGTAAATCACAGAGGTTCTCTCCTTTCATAGCAATTCACTTAGGAGCACCACTCAGCTTAGACCCGTGACAAGCACTGCAACAAGGAGAAGTGTAAAATGAGACTTTGTTTTAAGATCTCATCACACACGACACGGCCCTGTCTGGCAGCCGTATCGATCACTGCCAACGCACTGAAGTCTGATATGCCCTCCGTAGCCAACGTTTTGCGAGCCAATTTATCAGGGGGCTGTGATCTCGCCAATTTATCAGCAACATCACATCCCCCACAAATCAGGATTAAAGGCAGTGTTTCAGATCATAATATTAAACAGGCAAATATTTTCTAGCGTAGATACTTTATAATTTCTGATTGGCAAGGGCGCACAATTCCAGCTCCAACTATTTCTGTACGTATGTGTGCAAACACACATACAAAACCAGAAACCCCAAAGGTGAAGAAATAAGTTAGGGTTGTTCCGCTTTGTTATAATCATTCTAAGTGTATTAGGTTCCACAGTCCTAAAAATGTTGAAGTGGGAAAAGCAGCAGAGAAAGCAGCAATTAACTTGGGAGCTCACATCGAATCCTCCACCGAGGTCACCGCGTACGGGTCCATCAAGCGAAACCCACTTGGTCCTCTGCAGATTGTTACAGAAATGAGGAGATATTTTGCTTTTAGAACGTGTGCTAAAACACAAGCAGAAGCACTTTAGGAAAATGTAAAATTCTCTTCTTCCCAAGAGCTAGCAGAAAAGGGGGGGAAGTCCTGTGCCATACCCATCCTCCAAACGGCAGGGCAATGCCATTATTACCTCTTCTCTTCTGGCACCGCATAACAGGAGAGAAAAAATTGCAGAAAGTTTCATTCTAAGTACAGCTGGGCCATAAAAACACATGGGGGACTTTGGCAGAAGACAGCCCGAGCATCACAAGCGAGACATCTTTTGAAGAAAAAGTCAACTTCTTTTAAGCAAAAGAGGATCTGCTGCACTGTGTCATGACAGAGATAAACGAGAACAGCGTCTTGGACAAATTGCTTCCCTTCAGCCATATGGGGAGAAACCACAGCTGCATCCCGGGATGGGCTGGGATGCTGTGACGGAATGAGCTTTTTTCTCAATGGCTTGAAGGAGGTTGACTTTTTGGGACATATTCACTGGTTTATTTGGAAGACGATACCCCCCTCCAAGAGATAAACACAGGCTCAATTAACATTTAAAACACATTTTTGTTTCCTAAACAAACTGTGCAGCAGACGTAACTGGAAGAGAGGTTTTGACCGTTTTCGTGTCACTTTGATCCAGCTGGAGCAGCTCCAGCCATGCTGAAATGCTGCTACTCGCCTGGAGTGAGGTAAAAGAACAATAAACTCCACTGAGTAATAGAATATGTGACTTACACACAACAAAATCATGGCAAAATAGCTCGACATGAAAGCAGTCATTATCCCCGCCACAATTTTCATCCCAAAATTTCCAGAAAGCCTATTTGGATACACATAGTCTGTTGTTATTTTAGCAATGGTTATTTTATGCGTTTGCGTATTTTTTTCATAAGCATCCCTCACATTTTATGGCGTTACATCTGCCAGCAGGTGAAGATGTAAAATACAAGCAATGAGGTGTGGCGAAGTATTTTCCTTTATCTCAAAATCAGGCTCAGGAGACTGTTAGAAGAGATCATAAGGCTTTCAGAAGTAACTGTGATTTCCAGTTGGTTAAAAAAACACAATTAGTGGGGAAAAAATATTAAAATGTCCGACTGACCTGTGCCCCAAGAGGGTGTTTTGCTTGGCACAAACTTAGGGTTAAGGGACAAGTTCTGATTTCAGCGTCACCCACGAGACTGTCGCTGACATCAACAGAAGCGGTGCGCATAAACGAGGGGCAACCTTCAAAACGAAGGGATCTGCTTCCAGCCAAACCCCTCGTCTCTCCAGGGGTCAGGCTGACCCGCCACGCCGGAGACGCGGCTCAGGGAAAGCACAAGCGGTGGCTTTGAGAAGCCAGCAGAAAGGATTTTCTGTTCACATCTGTTCACATCTGCAGTCCATACCATAAAGGGCCAAGCCTCCATCCTCACCACCTCTCTTCCCCAAGCAAACCTCCCAGCAAAATAAAACGTCAGCAAATAAAATTCCAACGTTACTGTTGCCGTTTCATTTCCCGCTTGTTTTGCTTGGCCGGGGAGGGGATGCTGCTGCTGATTCACGTCTGTGAGAGCCAGCAGCGTATCTGCGGCACGGCTCCGTTACAGGAAAAAGGAAGAGGGGGAGAAGTGACCGCAGAGGTTTTCAGGAAGGCACTGCCACGGCGAGCTGCGAGGCGAGGCCCTCGTGAGTGTGCGTGTGCCTGCAGGGACCATTTTGCTGCTTACACGTTTCTGCTTGGACCCGAGCTAAAGAAATTAACTGGTTTCAATCATGCTTGTAGCTTAGCAGCGACACTTAGATCAGGGTACGATTTTCATTCCTTCTTGCGGGCGCGCTCATTGTTATCTGCTGAGCCTTTAAGATCTGTGCAGCTTTTATGCTGCCAGATGTGTTTCTGCTTATTTTATCACAGGCTGATTGCCTTGCAGGGAGCGATGCCCCATACATCACTGAAATCCATAGGGCCTTCAAAAAGGCTCTTTTTTTTCCCCCCCTTGCCTGATCTGCATGGGAGCATCCAGAGACACAACCTGTCTCTTGGCTCACGATAGGGTGGGGGCAAAATCTGCACAAGGAACTGCCAGAGTAAAGCAAACAAAAGATTTACAAAAAGGAGGAGTAGGAGAGATCCACAATGTTACGGAACACTCAAGGACCCTTCGGTCACCATGTCTGGTCTGCTGCAACCCCAGCAATTGTGGACTCACAAATGTCCCACCAAAGTAGCTCCTCATACCTCCCAAAATCATGGGCCACAAAGCACTCAAGGTCCCTGAAATAAAATTAAAAAACCTTAGGGTAAAGAGACAAAAGTCACAAGTAGGAGGTGAGAGATAGACCATCAGTTATAATGTCTGTGAAGGACAGCTGTGGCACTGCAGGCAGTGCCCAAGACCTACTTGCTCCTCAGGATGGCCCAAAGCTCCTGTACGTTGTGCTTGGACCTCTCCTCACCTGGAGAGCTTGCCTTGGCTTTCACACCAAGACGTTCTCCCTGGCTTGAGGCAGAGCGCTGAAAGCCTCCTTCTGCTACCCTGGCTCCTCTGCCCAGCCCAGAGGAGACAGGACAGAGTGAGGACAACCTCTGGAGAAGATCCAGAGGTGAGGTTTCAATGTGCATAACCTGCGTCTGAGCAACAGCGTTGTGCAAGCCTGGCACTGATGTCAGGAGCCTCACGGACCAAAGGTGGTTGCAGAAACAAAATGAAGTCACCAGAGCGCTGGGAACAACTTACACTTTTCAATCAGGGCAGATCTTCCATAACTCAGATTTGTTTTTAAAAAACAAGAGAGGAGAGGGGCCATTCACCTCACGTTGGAAAGTTCACCTCTGCCAGCCTTTCCACGTTGCTTTCATCAATGTTTTTTAGTATCTACTGCGAGGTCTCCTGGACATCACTAGAAGAGCCCACTACAAACAGAGGCATTCTGCTGCTGAGTCAGCTTGGAACATCTTAGAAAAATAAGACGTATGACACGGGACACAATGCCAGTTACTCAACACTTACAAGAGAGAGACTGGAGATTATTCAACGCAGGCTGGCCCAGGCTGCCTGAGTAACGCTTGGTAGCTCTGTGTATCCGCACAAACCAACAGATTAAAAAAATATAAGGAGAAAATGTTCTGCAAATCATTGCTTTGACAAGTTTACTGTAATTTCCAACAATGTATTAAACTCAACATGCCCAGTGGTTCCTTGTTATTCTGGGTATTGTTATAAAACAACAGGCAAAATAAATTCCGTCCCTTTTAAGGAGCAGCACACAAAAAAGGGGCCTTGGAGGCACTCACATGGGAAGAGCTGGTTCAACACGCTAAAATACGGAATCCGAATGAAATCCTTAAATTCTGATCCCAGCTGTGCTTATTTGAGGATTAGCTGGGTATAAGCTGTAAAGCTGCTGGGAGATGTTGACTCTTAAGCACTAAACGCAGAAGTAAGCGAGGTCAGCTGCAGCTCTTACAAAGGTGAATTTTGCTGGGGTGGTGGACGTAAACAAGGAGGGAACAACACGCTTCATTCGGCTCACAGCCTTCCATGGGATTTTGGCTTCTCCTCCTCCCAGAAATAAGATTTATAAAGCCAACTCAAATCTGCTTTTGATTCTTGCAAGATAAATTGCATTTTAAATGAATACAAAGCTCAAGATCAGCAGAAACAGCAAGCGTAGTGTCTTCCTGTGCCGTACCCGCAGCGATCAGACACCCATCGCGATGGGTTTGCCTGATGTGCCTGCACCGCGATACGCTTCACGTTGCACCGTTGGTCCATCGTCATCGAGCGGAGCCATTGCCTGAACACACTGACAGCTGCCGGCGAGCTGCGGCACAGGACGCAGAGCCCAACCCCTCAACAACGCCCGCTCCCTGAGATTTAAGGGACTAACTTTGGTCAGGGGCCAAAAACCCTATCTCCTCTGAGAGAAAAGCCTCTCTGGAGATTCTCCGATGACCACTACCCATTGATGAGAGCACATTGTTATCTGTATCTAAACAAGTAAATAGAAAAACTGTCATCTTAAAGGCAGAAAATAAAGATACGGAGGATTTTCCCCCTCACAGCAAAACGATGCTACTTTTCTCCCCTCCTCCCTCCAAACTGGCCTCCAGCAGAGTCAGAGGAAGGACAACCAAAGGTCTGATTCAGAAAGACAAAACCGACAGTGAAATCCCTTGCCTTTATGCAGATGAACTCCAGTTGACTTTGGGCAAGTTTTGCCTCAAGGATCACTGAAAGGACACGGAAACTGTGGGATTCAGCTCTTTGCTGAAGTAAATTATCCAGGTTCCTCTATGACAGGCATCCATGCCGCACTTCAGCAAAGGGCTGGATTTATTACATACCATTCATTTTCTGTTATATAATAGAGTTTTATCCTAGCCATAACAATTTGTATTATTTACCAGAAACTCTTTGAATTCACCAAAACATTAGTTTTGCCTTTACAGAACCATGAAGGTGGAAGGAAACCATCTATTAACAGTGGTGAGAGACACATAAGCTCACACCTGGGAAGGAAAATAAAATCTCATTAAAGATCACGATGGGTCATAAGTAAGTCTAGCCAGTTTGGTGTCCTCAGGACACCCACGGTCTTGAGCAATCAGGTAGGCTACAAGCTCGTGGTGGTCATCTCCTCCAGGCTGTGTTTTCAGGAGCTGGGGATAGCAGCAGGGTAAGATGGGTCTCGACGGGGTCTAAGGCATTTCCCAGTTGCAGTGGGACACGGCTGACATTGGATCTCCGCGAGCAGCATCCCTCACTACTGGGGACATGGGGATCTCTGGGCTGCTCACTGGAGCTGGGATTTTGGGGAGGGCAGAGGGCTCTGGGACCTGAGAGCTGCCCCACGGTTTTTGTACCCATTGTGTGTTTGCGTCTCTTCATGGCATCATGTGAACATCACTCCCACACCCAGACCGCACAGTTATGACAAAGGCAAAACCTTCAGTACAAATTGGTTACGCTGCCGTGAAACTCCCAGAATTTTAGGAGTTTGTCAGCGTAAATCCTTTTTAGGCACAATGTTCCCATTGGGCCAGATCCCAAACCAAGTGAACTGTGAAGATGTTGCTGTGATGAGGCTTGAGCCCAGCATCACCGCTGAGCATTTCCATTACAAAGACATTTGTCACAAGTATCCCATTAACGACGGCTACAAAGCCAAAATATCTGGATTACGCTCTAGGAAGAAATTCATATTTCACTACGTGATTACACCATTCCTGAAGGCGATAAGCATCTAAAATATGATATCACATAAAGGGCACGCAAAATATTTTTTTCCTCTCCTCTGCTTTTAATTTCACATACAGGGACATCGCAGCCTGACTTAGCTAAACCCCTGAATAACGACAATTACGTGCTTTTGTCAAATAGGAGTTGCAGCCGTTCCGTAAAAAGGCAATTCATATAAACAGAATATGTATGTGCATAGACCAGATACACAGTAAATAAAGAATAACAATAATTTTTGTATTTGTCTTTACAGTTATGAGAACTTAAATATTTATCTTTTTCATGCTCATTAATCTCTTCTAGAAAGTTTCTTTTTTTCCCACTAACCTAAACCCCATTTGTGCAGAGACCCTTTACGTTCCTTGATCAGAGGATGGAAGGGCAGTCTCACTCACTAACGTACCACGTCTGATTTTTATGACAGTTGCTCTCCTAGCCGTACTGGTGGCATGACAGTCTAGATCTACCATAGTCTTCTGACCAGGAACATGTTCTGGTAGGGCAGTCTGGTTACTCACCAGGAAAGGAATGATCTAGTTGAAGATGTCCCCGCTCCTTGCAGGGGGGTTGGACTAGATCACCTTTGAAGGTCCCTTCCAACCCTAACCATTCTATGATTCTATGAATACTTAGATGTATTACCTTATACAAGATTTAGAAAAAAAAACCCAAACAACCCAAGCTCCAAACCAACCAACCCACTTTTTTTTTTGTTTTTAAATTTACCTCATCGATATGTCCAACAGCTCCAAAGATCTTTGCCGTTTGCCCAATCAAACTTGGAAAACTCTCGCCGATTTCTTTCAGCACGGGAAGAAAAGCAGCCAAGGCCGTTGGTTCATAGCTGCATATTTCTACAAGTATATTTAGCACAATGTCGCTGTGGTGGGGGTCTCTCAAGTGCCCAAGTAGAAATGGAATACACTCATTCAGCACCTATTAAAAAAATCAAAGAGAAGGCAACTGTGAATATTTTTTTTTTAAATTGTGAACACATCTAAACAAAAAAGTACTGTACGTTACTTTATAAAAACAAAACACGACACTTGGATTTAGTAAAACAGTTTTGCACCCTTGCTGACCTTTGCACGGAGCGATGCTGAGGTCAATGGGAGTTCAGCTCAACATATGGAACAAGGGAAAGCTGCAGCCTGGAAATATCGCTGCTATGCATATATAAGTGAGGAAATGTCCAATTGTTAAAAAAAGACCCAAAAAAGCCCCTAACAAATATTTCCTTGCTCTGGGCCAGTCCTATAGTTTTTTAATTAAAACAACATAGGACATAGCCTTCCTTGATAATGCAGAAAATTAAAGCATTAGTAGGAATTTTTGGTTTCCACTGGAAACTAAATAACATGAAAAGGTTAATAGCTGGAACAGAGGAAAAAATAAGAGGCACGATCCTCACTGCAGAAAAAAATGCTGTAGGCTAGCTGTCATTTCTTGTAACAACACAATTTGCAAAAGGCTGAGGATGTAGACCTTAAGAACATCTTACAAACAGGATACAGTGTATGCCTATCGAATTATTGTTTTTTCTACAAACACAGATGTACGCTAACACACCTCTGATTCAGTAAAAATTGCGTCTGTGTAAAATACATTTCAAAACAGAAATGGGGCATAAAGTCACCCGTTCTTCTGTGATTTTCTGGAGGATTATCAGCTTTAGCAGGTCAATACCTATCGCTCTGGCAAGATACTGCAGGTGGGTGGCTGAATGAACTGTTAGAAGTAACAAACAATAATAATAGTAATAAGCAAGTTTCCTTGGCTACCTGGGGAAAGATACTAACTGCTGTTGATGCTTCTTTTCCAAAGATTTTATCAATTTCATGAATTCACAAAGCAGGTAGTTTTGTGCCAGCTGGGTGCTGCCAATGACATGCAATTTTCAAAGCGTGATCTATTTTGCGTTAGATAATTAACCCCAAGCTCACTTCTAATAAATCCCTAACTCATTTTAATTTTCCTTGATGTGTAATTTAATACAGTTCATATATTCTAACAGAAACATACTTATGGGAATTCATACTCAGCCGACAGGAAGAGCCAAAAAAGTTGAAAACACTTCTGGTTTAACACAAACTTTTTGGTCCAGCAGAGTCATTGTTATGTTCTCTTTAGGATTAGATGGAGAATTTGGACTGGAATTAAAGAATTCATGGGGAATGCGCATAGGAAAGCACTGTCATGCATGTTCTGGGACTCCTCACTGTTCGGAGAGCAGCTAGCAGACAGACCATGCCAAGTCATCTAAAACAAATAAACTCCTCCAAAAGGAGGAGCATTTAGCAGGACGATCTTCCAAACGTGGTTTTACCCCCAGTTCCTTTTTCCGAGCCACGATCTGGAAGAGCCTGAGGAGGTGGTCTTGTTCGGCTTGGTCCAGCTGAGCCATCAGGGCCACCAGCTCCCGCAGACGGAGGTTTATGGGCTGCGGCTGCTTCTCGTACAGAGCGGGCAGGACACGCAGCAGCATCCAGTTCCCTGAGAAGAGAGCAAAGGAGAGGCCGGTCACTCACTGCCCGTCGATAGCCTGCAGCTGGAGAGGGCTCTAGAAAATCAGTGCACACCACTGTTTAAGAATCCTCAGGACAAAACCAAGGAAGCGTAAAACGTGCTGTAGAAAAATACACACTGGGCCAAGAAGCCCAATAAATAATCTAAATAGAATGCAGGTATAACATCGTAGGCGTAAAAAAAAAAAAGAAGATCCTATTAATTATAATTTTATAATTTTCATTCTCAAGCACAATATCATGAAAAGGCTGCTTAATGAGCTCTCAGATTTGGGTAAGACTCTGTTGAGTCCTAGATCAAACTAAGCATGGTAAAAAAAAAAAAAAAAAAGAAAAAAAAAGGCTAGCAAACACATAAAAGCGGTATTTCTCCTTTGTTGAGATTCAGGCTTTCAAATTAAATAAGCAGCATATGGAAAGAATACTTGGTCATTAAGAGAACTAAACACATGTGACAGTGAATTTGAACACAAACAGTTAAGGATACCGTTTCCAGGAACAGAACGGAGCCAGAGAGAGTCAACTGCAGACAAAGATATGCAAAACCCTCTCTCACACATTTTCTTAAGATGTCTGCGCATAATTCAATCTGAAGCCCAGGCTCATACCAAAATACGTAACTCCACATTGCTGTACATGCCTGCCTCAATGTATTTCAGTTTCGCTTGAACAACATATGGAAAACATCTGCCTACTGCGATGCAGTATGGCTCCTTTTGTAAACCCCTGGAAGACCATGAGGTCTCTTCGGATTTGGTTTTCAAGAGGAACTGGTTCTCTGGCCCGCTGCTTTTTCTCCCATTTAAATCTGAGCCTTATAATTTTGGAAGATAAGCAGGTCACTTCAAGGATGGCAGAAAAAGGGTATACGGGTCAAAGTGGACCACATCGTGCTCTTGCTGGATCCAGAAAACTCACCCCAAGACACTGTTAGGTCTTGCAACGTCACCTCTGAGCCACGTAGCTAACATAATTCATTGCAGGTTCAGACAACTTCTAGTCGAACAGCTTGTAATGATCCCAGAGGGATCTTCATCCGTCAGAGCAGTGCCTCTGCACTGCTCCGCGAGCCACACTTCGGCATCCTACCCCAGAGCATTTGCTCTGCTTGAAGAATCGTTGGCCTCTCCTCGAAGGCAGCTCTGAGCCCTCCGTACAACCAGCGCAGGGCTAAGGGCAAGGTTCAGACCACCTCTGGTCCCACGGACACGGTGACTTTCTGTCTTGTTGTGTTCTGTATATAAAGCACAAGGGCCAGTTGCAAAGGAAAAGACGCTTGCCGATGAACGACCCTAAACCGATTAGCGAGCTGTTTGGTTCCAGCCATTTTCTAGCCACGTTCTTCGTGCAAACCTCTTCCTGGTCTCACCTGTGGGTCTGTAAAGAAGTGTCGCTTCTTTTAACGAGCGTCATTAACGTACCGTGGGATTCACGCAAAGCGCCAATTCGCCCAAAGTTAGAACTAAAACTTTTCTAGACTCACATCTGAGCTTGAAATTGAACAATTTTGTAACTGAAAGCACTAAAATTTATTTTCTTCTCCTGATAATTCAGTGTGTACAGAAGTAAGCCCCTTCTTTGCACTTGCAGACATTTAGTTCCCACTGGAAGTTTTCTGCCCGTACGGAACAGAGCCCTTAAGCTCCAGTTGAGTTTCAGCAACAGTTACAATTGTAAAAGATGGAACTCCCATGTTCCTGGATGGGCAAAATTAAACTCAGCCGTAAAAGTGCAGAGGGAAGGAATTCAGCAGAGATGAACCAAAACCAGTGGCTCTGAAGGAGGAAAGACAGCCGCTGACCTGAGACACGCTGTTGCCTCACTTGGGATGCCACAGGTAGGAGGGTATCTGGAAGGACTAATTATTCCATCTGAGAAAACAAGCGTTTTAATTATTGGCTGTATTAGAGGAGTGATGCAATTATGCGTGACACAAGAGGATGGATTGCAGCCATGAAACTTCCCTAAACAAAAATACTTTGTACAAACGCAAATCTGGGCAGTTTCCTCCAGTTATCGTACAGCAAACGTACTGGGTTTCTGTTCGCTAACCAAGATAAACGAAAAGCAAAGGCCAATTAGAAGCAACCCCATCGCTTTGGAGTAATATTTCAGTGACCTCACTGGCAGGGAATTCCTTTTAATGGAACAACCTGTGTATACAAACGCGTAAACAATCCAGGCAGACACCACAGTTGGTGTCTTTTCTTCACGTATCACGAAGCACAACACAATTCACTGTTCGCTTGTATTTTCATGTTTTGAGTACGTCTTACCACTTGCTTGTCGCACCTTTCCAGCCTCTCACCAGCCTTGTGATTCTCAGAGCTCGGGCCGTCAGAGGTGAGACTGTGTTCCCAAGTAATTCACTTTTTTCCATCTTGCTTCATCTCTTTCAGTCTACACTAACACCCTGAAAAGTGCGTTTGTTCTCCGAGAGTGGAAAAACGTTATACTCGACGCCTTCATTCCCTTCCTTTCCCTACCACCCTTACCCCTAAGTATTTTCCAGGTTAGATTTTCTCAGACTTTCCAAGCAGACCACACACCGGGAATTACGCAATTCCGGCAGAAGCTAACGTACAGCTGGGGACACTGGATGGCTTTGCACCGCTGGCTGGGCAGGGAGGAGGCACGGAGAGCCCGCCGGCCCCGGGAGCGTGCCCCGGGCGTGCTTCGGCCACGCTCCCTGCGCACAGGAATGGCAAAGGCTGCCTTGTGCTCAGTCCCTGCTCTGCCCAGAGAGTCTGTAAAAAGGAAAAAACGAGTCTGGTAGCACACCGCAAATGTAACGGGGACAGAAGGAGCCCTCAAAGCTCTACAGCAGTGTTTTGACATTCACTCCAAAATGAGTATTCAAAGATAGAGGCCCATGCACCAAGGCCATTTTTTTCCCCTAAGATGACTCAAGTTAGGTACATACTGCCCTGAAAACCTCATCCAGTTCCGCACCCCCTGCCCTGGACAGGGACACTTTCCACCAGATCAGATTACTCACAGCCCCGTCCAACCCGGCCTTGAACGCTTCCAGGGATGGGGCATCCACACCAAAATCACAGAAGGGTTTCAGTGGGAAGGGACCTTTCCAGCCCACCCAGTCCAACCCCGCTGCCAGGAGCAGGGACATCTCCAACCAGATCAGGTTGCTCAGAGCCCCGGCCAACCTGGCCTGGAATGTTTCCAGGGATAGGGCATCCACCACCTCTCTGGGCAACCTGGGCCAGCGTTCCACCACCCTCATCATAGACAATTTTTTATGTCCAGCCTAAACCTACCTTCTTTTACTTTAAAACCATTACCCCTTCTCCTATTGCTACAGGCCCTGCTAAAATGTTCACCTTTACTTCACCAAACTTTTGGGGTTTCTAATACACTGCTTCTACATTACTATTTACTATTTGCTTTTGCAGCAGAGCAGCTGGAAGCCCCACAGGAGCACAGATTGCAAGATATAAGCAATTATGTGTGATTTTTTTGCTGTTCTCTGACTATTTTATAGCAAATATAAGTTTTGTACCATATTACGCCTCATCTCACCTAAGGAATGCATCTCTAAAATAATTAATGGCCTATTGAACTGACAAGCTTTCCAGAATTTAAAACAGATTAACACCAACGATAACACTTAGTGCTAGATTAACGTCTAATTCAAGAGTGCCTTGTTTTGTTTTTTTCAAAGTTAACAGAAACATCCCTCATCACGCAGACGCTAATCTACAGGCTCCCAAACCAAGGTACGGGCAGTGACTTATTACCCACATAGCTATGATGTTGGTGTCGGTAACGAGGGCTAGAAAAGCAAAACTCTAACGAGCTGTCTGTATGAGTCCTTTATTGCCTAAAGCAGCGAACTGCTAGGGTATAATCGAAGTTTTTATATATATCTATCAAAAAAAGCGACAATATTTAGGTTAAATCACACGTGTATCTGTAGCTCCAGGTACGTTTATTTTTCTAACAATCCCCTCCAGAGCTCTGGCACGTACCGACTACAAAATGAGTTTGCAGAAAACACTTTCCTTTCCAGAAAAGAGCACGAAATAACACAACCGATGCAGCCAGCAATCTCCAAGCCATCTCATCCCCTGCTCTCACCCTCGCATCACCGCACGTTTCGGCAATCTGCTCCCGGAGGGGACGCGGCAGCTCGCAAGAGCAGCTTTCCCCGCTTCCTCCCCTCCGGCAGGCAGGACATGGCATCTCCCCCCGGCGCAAACCTGGAAGGCTAGGATTGAGCAAGCTGCACGCCCCCTTCTCCTCCCAGCCAAAACCAACAGGCTGAAGTGCTTATTACGGGGCTGGCACCAGCATCGCTCATTCATTCAAGGCGAGGCGGAGCGTTTATTAGGGGCTCGCTGCCTCTCACTCGCCAAGTCTCGTCTCTGCTGAAGTCCGACGGAGACCTCAGCCCCAGACAGCTCAGCGATTTTTTTTCGGGAAGCAGCTAGAGAATGCTGCCCCAAGAAATACTTTCTCTCCTCACGCTGTTCTGTGTTTTCAGGGCTTCTGCTTCTGTGCCGGATGAAGACAATGACTACGATCTCATGTATGTGAATCTGGATAATGAAATTGAAAGTCCGGTGCTTGGTACCGAGGAAAGTAAGTAGATTTAAAACTAGATTTGTGTTAAGTGCAGGGTTGCATTCTTAGCTCTCCTAACAGTTATTATTACAAATAATTTTTTTTTTGTCCAGAGGAGGAAGCGTGTGCTTGTACCAGTAGATTATTGTAGACAGCAAACTTGGACGGTGCGCCTTGGAACGTGCATTATACTCATTATTTTTCAGTTTTCCTGCAAAGACTGTCAATAACAGTTTTAGAATTGTTATAATAGGCACGACTTCACCTTTCTGTTTTGATAGAGGGAAATGCGCTGACAGTCTGGAGCGCGTAAGCCTTGCACAGAGCCAGGTTTTGTCAAATACTCCTTCTGTTGAAAAATGTAAGTACAAACAAATAGCAACATCTGTATCTTCCATTCCAGCTGTGTCGTGCGACTGCCAGCGAGAGCACACCGAGTGGGACAAGCTCTTCATCATGCTCGAGAACTCCCAGATGAAAGAGAACATGATGCTGCAGGAGATGGACGAGGTCCTGAAGGTGGACCTGCAGACTCTGAAAGCAGAGCTGAGCCAGCTCACCACCAACCTGGCGGGCACCTTCACCGTCGCACTCGAGAAAGTCACCTCCCACTTCACGTCACAGGTAGAGCAGGTGCTTGCGAGGAACTGTGAGCAAGCTGAAGAAGCCAAGAGGCTTCACGAGTCTGAGCAAGGCAAGGTTCTCGAGCACATTCTGCTGCTGAGCCACAACATGTCCAGCAGGCTCGGCCGGCTGGAGAGCGCCTGGCTGAGGACGTCTGAGGTGGAGGCGCAGGAGACGGCTTTTCAGCAGGATAAATTGAGTCCCACCAGAAGAGACAATCTCATTTTGAACTCTCTGTGGAAGGAGCTACAGCAAACCAGAGCTGAACTGAAGGCATCGCAGAAATGGGCAGCCCAGCACTTACTGCCAGCAGGTAAGTCCAAGCGTGTTATGCTTTACCGGAGAGCTCTCTTTGGTGGGCCTGTCCAAACAGACATCCTCCTCTTAAGCACCTTCCCCTACATGTGACTCCAAAGCAATCTTAGGAAGAGCACAGCAGCTTGGAGCAGTCTGTACGTGCAGGGAGGAAACCCCCTAACTCTTCTCGAAAAAGAGGGGCTGAGCTTTTCAAACCTGGGATCAAAGAAGGGTTTTTATCGAACTCCTTACACAGGATAAAACCGCCACCCAGCTAGGATCCCCCCTCCTGCGGGCTCTCCCAGATCAAAACAGTTGCCAGAGAGCAGCAAAGGTATTTTAGACACCCAAATTATGTTCTCACACCTTTTATCTTCCCAGCTGGTAACTCCTACGCGTACATACTGAGCTCTCCTGTTCTCCTCATGCATGCGCTCCTTCCTTCCTACACTAAATGTTGTCTCCTCACCAACTCCAACTGCTCAAGAGCAGAGCTTCATCTGAGGACGTGCCACTGGTGTCAACGGGCTGAGCACGCTTCCCGCAGCGGGGAGGGCATGTTCACTGCATGCAACTGTCAGGACAGAACATTCCCTCAAGCATGGAAAAATTAGCAACGCTGTGGTATTGTTGTGGTTTCGGGTTTTTTTTTTTCCACCCTTCCAAATTGTTTGCGTTGGTCAGCAAGCGAGGTGGCCATGGAAAGATGAGCTCGTATCTAAAATTTCCTGACAGTTTTTCTGTGCCCATTACAACACAAACACAACGTAACAATCACTCTCATCAAAGCGTTTCACGACCTAACGTGAATCTATCCTTCTACGTAGGACGTGGATTCAGCTTTAGAAGTAAATTGCTTTTACTCCTTTATTTACCGTAACACCTCAGCAATCTGTGCGTACTGGGAGTAGATCTTGCAGCATATTCCTTTTTTTTCCCCCCAAACACACAAATCGTGCCTTCCAGAGAGCGTGATGTCACTCTCTGTCTCCCTCCTGTAACACAGCCAGCCTTGCAGTCAGCTACTCCGCACGAGGTGAGAGGGAAAAACCTTGATCAGCACTAAGGATCTCAGTCTCACCAGTGGAAATCCAGATTATTTCCACTGGTTCCTACATTATTTTATAGAAAATGTTCTTATTTTTTAATTTAAAAGATACATTTTAAGCACTTCCAGAGTCTCGCTCTCTAATTTTTTTTTTTTCCCCAAGGGAATTTTTAGCAACTGACTTTAATTTCTCACATCTTGAATTACTGCCAGCCATACTCTTGAGGGATTTCCTAATCATACTTTTTGTTCTTCAGTGAGGCTGGTTTTAATTTTGTTCAGGCCTTGATAATAAAGCCTGAAAGCTTGCTAATTAAAAGCTTTTTCACAATAGAGTTCCTAAGTAGCATTTTAAGGAGCATCCCCAACCGTCGCCCCTCCCCAAAAGGGCCAGTGAAGAAACGCAAAATCTGCTCAGAGCTGAAAGGAAGCAGCCTATGAAATAACACAGCCGCGCCAGCCCGGAGGACACAAAGAGTCCTTCATTCACCCAAGCAGAAGTTTCCACACACATTTCAGACATTTTAGATCCTCCAGCTTGTTTAAACAGGAAGCGAACCAGTTTAATTGTAGGAGGGGGCTGCTTTTTCCCCACGCTTCGCTTGAGTTACATGGGACTAGAGAACAGTAGACAGAATATCAAAGATGGAAAGAATACCAATGCTCCGTGCCCGCTTCTCAGCGGCCCCCGACCCTTCTCCTGGGCTGCCCAGTTATCCACAGGACAACAGCGGGACACCCCACAGCTGCTGGTGACACAACAGTCCAGTGGCTCCGTTTCCCCTGCCTCACGTCGCTACCCCAGGGATGGCACGCTACCTAAACCTGCCTGACAGAGCGCTGAACCCCTCCCCGCACCGCAACTTTTTTTTTTTTCCCCATCTCTCCATACTGAAAGAGAACAGAGAGGCTAAAACAAGACCTCAGTGAACCAGGGAGAGAATTACCCACCATAATGACCTAACGCCAGTGATAATCTCTCTAGGCGACCCAGCAAAGGAGCAGCTCTCCTAGGAGGCACGTGAGAGCGGAATCCCAAGTTCCCAAGGCAAGCACCAGGGCAGACAGGCAGCATCCAACCTAAACGTCACTTTGCACGGCCCGGGACTGTACAGCACAGTAATTTTGCAGTGAGGGAAGGGCCATGCCCTGTTCCTGCAGCCCCAGTCGCCCCTAGACCCACTGCTTCTTCAAGGCACCCTGCATCCCATGAGCTCTCAGCTCCCTTTGAGAAGCCCGGAGCGAGCATGTGTCAAGGGTCCTACCTGTGCATGTACAAATAGACCGGTTTTTATTTACTTAATAATCTCTCTCACTTTTTTTTCAGGGTGTGAAACAGCAATCCTATTCCCCATGCGTTCGAAAAAGATATTTGGGAGCGTTCACCCAACTGCTGGAATGACCCTTCACTCCTTTACTGCTTGCATCTGGATCAAGGTGACGGAGGCTTTGGACAAAACCATTGTCTTCTCCTACGGAACCAAGTTAAATCCGTACGAAATCCAGCTTTATCTCAGTCGGGAGTCTGCAGTGTTTGTTGTTGGCAGTGGCCAGAACAAGTTAGCCGTCAAAAATGTAGCTGTTCCTGGGAAGTGGATCCACCTCTGCGGCGCCTGGAGCTCGGAGAACGGATCTGCGTCCCTGTGGGTGAAGGGAGAGCTCGCAGCCACTGCCTCGGACATTGCCAATGCTCACACCATTCCAGACGGAGGGATTTTGCAGATTGGCCAAGAAAAGAACGGCTGCTGCATCGGAGGTGGATTTGACGAAGCTTTAGCCTTCTCTGGAAAATTAACTGGCTTTAACATGTGGGACAGAGTGCTCAGCGCCAAAGAGATCGCAGCACAGAGCGGAGAAGACGCGTGCAGTATCAGGGGCAACATCATTGGGTGGGGAGTCACAGAAGTTCTGCCGTACGGAGGAGCCCAGTACATTTCTTAAATTCTGGCAAGGCGGTTTCTGAAGCAGAGAATGTATTTCACGAAGAGCCGAATGCCAATACGTACGAGTAAACAGAGCCATAGGAGCCCGTGTCTCTCAAATTCCCAAGGAAGATTAGCCTTGCAAGTTCACAAAACGAGGTACTGCAGAGACAGGGTTTGATCTCTGTCCTCTGTTTTGGCAAAACACTGAAAAAAACCAACCCCACACGAAGGCATGACATTGGAAAAGCCCTTCCTGAGGTCAGATGAGTGCTGTCTCTCCAGCGCGGCGAGTGCCATGGTGGGCACCTCGGTGCTCCTGGCATCCCCACTGAAACACGTTGGGGTGTCCAGCTGACCAGTCTCTGCAGAGCAGATGTAAGGCTGCGCGTCTTCCAGGCTCCTCCGTCGTTGGGTTTTGTAGCGCTAATGTAAATTGTACAGAGGAACCACATCAGCCAAGAAACGTGTTGTTTATTAATGGTTATTAGTAATTTGTAGACTATAACAAAACTAGCTCCTCGTTTAAAGCATTATTTATGCCACGGACTGAACTAACACATAAAAGTAATATTCTCCCTCATAATCTGATGTTACATTTTGAGAGAATGCAGCTGTATTATATTGTAAATTGACTTTGTAATAATTTTATTGAAATTATTTTTGTAAAGTTGTTCTGTAAATAAAGATAATTTACTACACTAAAACTTTCCCCGCTTCTCATGAAGTGGAACTCTGAAAGTGAGTACCAATTGGGAATTTTTCTATGGTTTGAACCATAGGATGAGAACATCAATATCAACATCACATACAGAGACCCCCTCAGAGGGCCGAAACCCAAGCATTAGCCAGAGATGGTTTCAAAGCCCATCATGATAACAGTTGCCCTTGTGAACGCTGCCACGTGCAAGGATCTGCCACTCTAGAAGTTCTCCCACGTGCGCTGACCTGAGGCTGTGCTAGCACAGCGCTTGGGAGGCTGAAGGAAGGACTGGTTTTGAGATATCCCCAAATAAAAACCACCCAGTACCCCATGCATAACGCTGGTCATCTGAGAAGGACATGCTCAGTTTTATGACGCATTTAGATATCCAAAGTAACCAGCTTGGGTGATGCTAACAGGAGGTTTGTACAAGGCAGAACTGATGAATATTTCGTGGCAGCAGCTTTCTTCTCTCGCTTTCGCAAGCTTATCTAAAACCCACTAAAAATCTAGGGCTGGATACGGTGCAGGAGAAGCAGACACAGGGAGCCAAGAGACTGGTGATTTTTGTGTAGAAAAATGAGCTGAAGTAGACAATGATGAATTGTTATCCGCTGGATATGTAACTATTTATGACAAGAACAATTCTTCACTACCTGTTGAAGCCTCTGAGCAAGTTGTTGGAGAGAACATCTTACTCAAACCATTTTTTTTCCCCCACTGGAAGTAGCACACCCTTCGACTCCATTCACACATTTCTTTCTCATTCTCTACAGATGTCCTAAGAGTGCACTTTGAAAAGTTTCTTGACATCTTGCTGCTATGCTTATTCCTGAATACGATGCAGCTACCAGATCCTTCCTCCCACAATACAAAGGTAGTAAGAAAAAGCAATGACAAGGTAATTTCTACTTTATTATGCCATTCAAGAGGGTTGTGCTTCATAGCTAAAGTTATACGATCTGCTCCAAAGTTTTGGCAACGTTGTGTGTTTTAAGGTAAAAAGAACTGCTCCCATTGCTGGAATGTCTCCTATTACTCTGCAATAAAAATGTATCTACGGTGTAAGTGCTCAGTAGTAAGCACAACAAAAATCCCTTACTAAATAATATCTGCAAATGCCCTTAACTACAGAACGATGAAAGATTACCTCTGTTGTTCTGCTGTCAGCCAGAAAGCAGATCTTCAGAGTTAACACCTGAGGTCCCAACTCTATGCAAGGGCAAAACCACTCTCAAATCCTCTTCCCGTACTCCATTAAATGAAAACAAATGGCCATGAAATGCAGCAGAAAAAGAAAAACCCTCAAAATGATTACCAGAAGTCTCTCCTGGCTCCTTTTCTGAGCGTCCCTCAGACCTGAAATGCTGTGTCTTGGAGGCAGCCTTCTCCTATCTCTGTTCTGGTTTGGCAGGTGACCAAACGCAAAGCCAGTCCTTTCATTCTCACTGACTCAGCTGGAAAAGTCCCCTCTTTCCAACTGCTTTCTCTTTCTTTATCACCTCTGTGGCCCAGCAAAGCTTTCCAACAGTTTGGTCACCTCCTGCCCAGCACCACGAGTCACCTCCATCAGCACGCTTCTCCTTCCTTCCTAGCTTAACTTTATTTTTCTTTTCAACAGTTGCTTTGCCTGTTTGGAAAATGCCAGGTAAATAGTATTTGGGGGGAGTTTGGGCTCCCAATGCGGAAAAGTCACTGCGACCCCGCTCTTGCACTACAAACACAAAAATGAATGAGCAAAGACACGACACGCATGCCTAGGGTACGTTGCTGAGCCCAGTTCAGCTCTCTAAAAAGCCTCCACTGACCGCAGCATCCACATCCCTGCCTGATCTCCTCTGGAAGGTGGAGCAGCCACGGGACATGCGGGTGACAGCAACGACTGCAGGGTGGTTTTGCTGCTGTCCCCTGGAAAGGGGAATAAATCTGCCTGATCCCTTACGCTGATGGGAGGTGTCGGCACAGGGCCCGTCGGCGTCGCGGGCACGGTACAGACATTTGCATGTTTAGAAGGTGAGTTCACACTAACTGGAACAGAGTAGTTAAACACTCTTTCTAAAGAGCTCTTTTTTAGCTAATAAGATAAGAAACTGATTATGCAGCCAAACAGTTGCCTCGAGTAATCAAAAAATCCAGTTAGCGCTCAAACACTCGCCGGCAACAGGCCAATGCCTGCTATCAGGCTGCCTGGTGCCGTGAGGCTGAGCCCCGTCTGCGCAGCACCAGAACAAGGCCCTTTGTCTCCACGCTGCTCTGTAAATCCATCCTCAGCAGCTCATCCCCTTGCTCCCCTTCTCCCTTCAGCAAACAGCCTTTGAGCCCGCTGCAAACCAACCTTTTCATGCCCGAAATACAAATTACGGACAGTGCAATTTAAGGCAGTTTGTAAAGCAGAGCGCTTTGCCTACTCAAAGTGCCCTCGTCCAGTCTGGAATTTCCAAATCTGATGTCCACAGCAACATCTGCTGGTAGAATAACATAAATGCACAACGAAACCTTCAGCTGTGGGTGTTAGTCACTCTTCCTAAAGCTGTGACTACACCATAAAACCTGCTTCACTTTATTTCTTTCTCTCAGTAGCACTGAGTTACAGCTGGTAATGCACAACGTCACCACATACATACTAATGTCACAAATCTTAAAAGAATTATCAGTGTGGCTTTGTAAATTGTTAGCAATATTCTGTTCTGGGATGCTACTCATTGAGTATTATCACTTACCTCGTACCTATTTATCATGTTTGTCACACATTTGTCCTTAAACGAAGCGTACAGAAATATGCAAACTCTTACCATAATGTCTTAACGACAAAATTACTTTCCAGCCTAGCTATCCCTCCATAAAAGACCAAGTAACTATAGTCCATTTATATTTTTAAATGTGTGCATTCTGTGTTTATTAATTTGAGGGCTTAACATCTCCCCAACAACGTTCTTGGAATATTTAGACAGCTATTGCTACTTGTTGCTATTACCCATACTTGCAGAAAAACAAACCAGGATTTTACTACTGCAGCAGCACTGTATGGCAACAAATATTGTGAACTTTCCTACTTCAACTAAATTTGACTTCCTTTCCTAGAGGTATGAATATTTTTGGCTTTTTAAGCCACAGAAGTAAAACGTACAGAGCTTTTATCTCTTGCATCTGACTGTTTTGCCACAGAGTGGGATTCATTTCATTCCCCTTTATATTTTGCAGTATTGCCGTGGCACTAATCGAAAGGGTAAGAGCCCAGTAACCGGTGTCTCACATCACAGCTCAGAACCTGAGGTTCGTTAGTACGGCGTACTAACAAGCACAGATCTATTTCCTGCCCTATGGGTCATCCAATCCATAATACAACTTCCATAGTCAACAAGGTTCAGTAAAGTCACTTATTCTTGATAGGTTGTCCTTGATAGAGCCTGTCATTAGATTGTCCAACATGTTTTATCACACGTTTATGGTTAGGTCCATACCTACACTCTGTACACACATGCCTCATACATGTTTTTACGTGTAACATCTTTATTTCTACGTTTGCATACAAGCCCAACACAGCCTAACCAATCTAAGGGTGGGCACGCTGCAGGACAAAATCCCCAAATCCCAGTGTGTTCCTACCTTGAAGGACACTTTTGACGATGGCGTCTGTGTGATCAGCCAGCAGATCCGCCTTGGCAATTGCGGCCAAGGATAGATAACTTGCCATGTTTCTGCACAGCTCCTTATTGCCCCTCTGAAGAAATTTCACCGCCACTGGGACAGCTAAGGCCATTACTGGAGGTCGATTGTAATTCTGTAAAAACATGAAAAGGCACTGAAAAATAAGCAGCTGACAAAAGTGATTAAAATAATGTCTCATGATGACCAGAGTAGAAAAACAAAAATCAAAACAACAGGGGGAAAAAAAAAGGAAAAAAAACCAAACATGTCAAGAAAGGTCATGTTTTGGTAACAGAAAAGGCAGACTTCGAAGAAAGAGCAAGCAGTGAAATTTAAAACTACTGCACAAGGAGATGCTAACGATGCACCCATTTTTGTCTTCTGCAAGAGGAGAAAACACAATATTAAGTGCACTAGTTAAACCTTTACTGCTGTAACACTTCTAACGAGATATTTTGTGTTTGTTGCTCCCCAAGAAGACAGCAGAATTTGTATCCATCATCCACACGGAGTAGGTAATTTCACCCGAAAGCTCCGGGGACACCTCAGAGCAGTCACTCACGCTGTTGACTGGTAAATCCTGCTCGCTCCACGTTGCTGCCTGTCGTTCCTGCCTCGCAGCCACCTGCCCCGCGCCGATATCCCGCCCCGAGCAGGGCAGCCCAGCGCGCAGGCACAGAGTCAAGGCTCAGGGAAGCCATTTCACACAGGGGTAAATCTTCCCCAGCACAGCTAACGGCTTCCCTCACCTAGACCGAAGTGCGCTGTTGCTCTGAGTTTTGGCCTTTGAGCTGGCACAGACCACGTGAAGAACGTGCTCTGCTCCCAGAACAGGATCTCATGGTAAGGAACTGGGACTAACCCAGGGCAAACTGGTCAAATGAGGAAGAGTCCGCACAAGTAAGTGTACTGGGAGACTTTAGTATTGATCATCAGTTTTCCTCTAATAATAATTTAGATTTCCTTTCCTAAACTCCAGCCAGTTTCTCTGAATACTGGGGTCAACTGGAATTTTTCAAAACAGCTAGCTTCTGTCATCAAAATGGCACCGAGCTTCGGTGACCTCAGGGGTATCTGCATGTACATTTTGGTTTGGACATTAAGGTCAGAGGAGGTTTTCTGCAACTATTTGTACACATGAAATGAAATTATGTGCACAGACTCACCACAGCCATTGTCCATTAAGTTCCCACACATCACTGCCCTTGAAACTGGTAGGATATATTTACGTGTAACTGAGGACCTGCGTTCTCTCTGGAGCCTTCTTAATCAGTGCTTTTCTCTCATCTTCACTCAGTTTTGAACAGCTCTTTGAAAGTGGAGTACATCATTGTTTGGAAAATAATCCTGCAGTATGGTTGTATTTAATTAGCGTCTGAAATCACAGGCAACCGCTGGAAGCCAGATGTTTCAGAAAGCAACAAAATGGTGCAAAAAAAGGCAGGCTTAACACATGCTCATTCTGGAGCGACGCTGAAAAAATAAGTTTAGACCCTAGAAAAAACAAATCTGTTGTTCTATACCCTGCTATGTTGCCTGCTGGGCCAGCTCTGCCTCCATCAGCGGTGACTGCCTTTGCCATCAGCCCCAGGGAGAGCAGGACTGACCCTAATTAAGGCTGCGTTGTGCTACTCAACCAAGGCAAAAGAGCCAAGTTTAACCAGCTATGAGGATTTTTTCCTTGCCAAGCAGCGGAGAGCTGCAGCCGCTCCGGGACAGTCCCTTTCTGCCAGCTCCTAAGAAGGGGCTGTATCAACTCCTACGTGTGACGATAGCTCATCGTGGCAACTGCCACATGACCAAAAACTGTGCTTTTAATGAGAAAAGCCCTTAAAATGAATTGAGTTTTATGCAGCAGCATGTTTAAATCAACATAATGCCTCATTATGTTTGGCTGAGAGGCACTACTGAGTAGGAGCCAAATTCTGCCTCCAAGTTATACGTAGAAAGAATGGGAAGATAAGGTTTGGCACTGGCTAGGATTTCAGAGATCTAAGAAAATCCCAAAGAACAATTACTTTTTTTTTCCCTACAATAAAGACAAAATACTTAGTTAAGAAGAGGTTGGAATTCAGATTGAAGGAGAAAGGTTTCATTTGTTCCATTACAAATACCGGGGCCTGAATGCACACTTATGAAAGCGTGAAGGTGACAATGAAAACCAGATTTCAATAATAGGATACAGTGATGTTTGCAAACCTAGGGGACCTCCCTGCTGCTAATATTAACAGAAACATGCTGGGAGATTCAACCCAGCTGTCGGATACTCATTACTACTTCAACTATCCCTCACGTATTATATAAAAACTCATTTTATGCCTTCTTTCTTTTTTTTTTACGCAAAGGAACTTGCCGATAATAGCTCTGTTTCAGGGAGCAGTAAATGTACTGTTATAACCCTCTCCTTTCACTTCAATGAACTCCTTTCTTGAAGTAATCAGCAACACAGTGCAATACCCAAAACATCTGGATACGAGCTAGCTCGATTTAGGCACGCAGTTGCCAACAGCACAAAGTGAAAGCTTAGACAAGCCATTGCATACTTTAAAAATCATATTTCAGGAGAATACTCAAGTATCACAAAGACAAAATATGATTTTACAATGCATGGTCTCTCATCTAGGAAGTTTAAGCTGTGCTGCTACCGGTATCCAAATCTGGTTACTGTCTCACCTCCAGGAACGCGTTGCCTATCAGAAAGCGTGACCGCTACCAAAGCCAGTCATTCACAGAGGAAGGCAGAGGGGACGGAAAAATTTTTTCCACTGAGGGTGGTGGAACCCTGGCCCAGGTTGCCCAGAGAGGTGGTGGATGCCCCATCCCTGGAAAAGTTCCAGGCCAGGTTGGATAGGGCTGTGAGCAGTGGCTTTCATGGGACAGTGACATACCTCTGCCACTATTGCTTGAATACTTACAATAAAAGAACAACAAAAAAAAAACCACACACATCTGATTTTAAGAGACAGGAGTAAAGAAACTAACTGAAACCGCAAACATACTGCAAAAATCACACCAGAGAAACCCACACAGAAAGGCACTTCACAGCAACTGCTTCTCCAAACGCTTATCTGACCCGGAGCTGGTCCCCATGAATTGTACCCCCAACTGAAACTCTGGAAATAACCTGAATTCTGCTTCCAGTCAGATAACTGTGCACACTGGTTTCTCTATGGGCCTCTGCAGTGTACTATATTCCCTTCCCAACAAACAATGATATTGCCTGCAGTTCCAGCTAAAAAAAAAAAAGCCCACAAAGAAACAAAACCAAAATAACCCGTTCCTGTCCCCAAAAGGCTGCTATATACCAAGATGCCTTCTTTTCAGTCTTGCACTCAAAGGGAGCGATAGCTCATAACCTACTGGGTTCAAACCGGACCCAATTTCAGCTCAGTCTTACCTGCAAGATGCAGCTCATGATATCGGATGCAATTTTTGCATGTGGCGTGTCCTCGTCTTTTCCGGAAGGCTTCAGGTTGTGCTCCAGACAGGACTCCCAGAGAGCCACGAGGGCTCTCCCGTGCTTTTCGATGGACGCCGTCTCCCTGATGGCAGTGGTGATGCGGGTGATGCAGATCTCCACCACAGCCTGGTCATTGTTATTGGTCTGGTAGTCCTGGTTCAAACGAAGAGTTTTACCAATGAATGCCCATCCTTTTCAAGGACTTCAAAAAATTAACCTGAATACACATTTTTTTTTTTATTTATTTTTTTTTTTTTACTGTCTACTATCCATTTTCTCAACAACCATTAGCATGATTAAACACAGAAATTAAACATCCCATAGACAATTCGCTGCTTTAGTCTTAATTCTCATGACTATAAAGGTATGGATTATGCCATCAGGTGATTTTTATAAGTCTATATTGAAGCATGGCCTTCCTGAGCAGAGATTGGAGCCGTACACCTTGGAACCACTCACACACACCTCTTCTCCCGTAACGGTCCTGAAATGGAAACTGGAATTGGCATATCCACTATATAGCCAAATGCAGCGTTCCCAGATATCTAACGTCACGTCGAGTCCCTGATGTAAACGCAGTTAGTTTCCATTAGTATCCATGTAACATGAATAAAAGTTAACACAATAGGCTTTATGACCAAATCCTGTAATCCCCCGTAATTACCGACACAGCTGCCACGTGGATATGAAGTGGCAGCGCTCTGCAATAACAAAAAGACTCAGAATACACAGTCACCGTCCCTAAGTCTGCCTACGCTGCTCCACCCTAAAAAGTCATGAAGGTGAAAGACGGACTGAAGTATCAATCAAAACTCGTTGGCTTCGTTAGATAAAGCATGGACGTTTTTCAAGGGCTGGAGCCAGCTCTGGGGAGTTTGCTCTGGGGGCTCCACGCTGCGGCGTGACAGCGTAGCGCAGGCAGAACCCAGGACCTCTGGGTCTGTCTCCAAGCAGTTCTCTGCTTTCATTCACAGCTGGCCCTCTACAAGCTTTGCTTTGCTTGACAGAAAAAGCCATGCACTTGCTAAAAAACAAAAACAAACAAAAAAAGCCCCACCAAAACTCACACTTTCTATTTTGCTTAGGGTTATCTATTGATAAAGAGGTGAAGCCACAAAGATGATGAGAGGGCTGGAGCACCTCTCCTGTGGGGCCAGGCTGAGAGTTGGGGCTGTTCAGCCTGGAGAAGAGGAGGCTCCAGGGAGACCTTAGAGCAGCCTCCCAGTGCCTAAAGGTGGCTGCAGGAAAGAGGGGAGAGACTCCTCAGCAGGGCCTGGTGTGATGGGACGAGGGGTCATGGTTTTAAAATAGAGGGAGGCAGATTTAGATTAGATATTAGGAAAAAAATTTTTCACAATGCGAGTTGTAGAACACTGGAACAGGTTGCCCAGAGAGGTGGTGGATGCCCCATCCCTGGAAACATTCCAGACCAGGTTGGCCGGGGCTCTGAGCAACCTGATCCGGTTGGAGATGTCCCTGCTCCTTGCAGGGGGGTTGGACTGGGTGGCCTGGAAAGGTCCCTTCCCATCCAAACCAGTCTGTGATTCTGTAAGTTAACAGCCACTGGCTGGGAGGGCACAAGAGCAAACCCCTGGTGAGAGTCATGGTCGCCGGCTGCACGTGGACACGGAGAGCAGAGAGGTTCTGCCCGCACTGCTGTGAAACTCCGCACATTTGGGGAAAACCAGACCCACCCCTCAGCACCATCCAGGGCACTGGGGCTGCGCTTGAGCCGGTCCCCGATCTCCAGAGCCCTCTGGTGGGAACGGCTGCTCAGCAGCTGGGAGGCAGAGGATGGCTCTGCAGGATGCTGCAGCTGCAGTGTGTTTGGAAAAACTTCTCGTAGCAAATTCAGGCGTTTCCTCCCAATAAGCATATTAGGGATAACTTGTCTAAAATTCCTGATAACCTGCAGTTAGGTGAGTCTAAGTACTCCACAAACAGCAGAGCCAACGGCCAAAATAACTTGATTAACATTCTGCGAGGCTGTGCAGACATAATTGCTGTCAAAGAAACGACGAAAGAGCCGAGCCAGCACACAGCGGCTGTCCTGACGGATGAGTCAGGTCTTGTTGCGACCGGCAACACCATGATCAATGCTCCAAGAGTCAGAGGTTCGCACGTTGCCAGAACTGATTTCTAAAAAATCACACCTGATATGAAGTGCCAGAAAGGTGCAGTTATGAGAACATGTACATGTTGCTAATTGAATATCCTAAGGCTCAAAAAGAAAATATTTTTCCTTCCCTTCAGCAGACTGGAAGCAGGAAGGATAAAGAGCCTTTTTTCCCCCCATCATTCAGAACACTTTCTGGTGCTAACAGAATACACACTATACATACAGTGTACCTGTAGCCTCCTGTTAATCTTTAATATGCCTTAAATAACTTTTATTAGTTCTTATAAAGATTAACTTGGAATATGTTTAAAGGAAATCCAGCTAGTGGGAACTGGATTTGGTTACCACATTTTTAAATCCTACACTTGGCTTGGCATTCTTGAATTTTTTTAGAAACTTAAATTGTGCATCTCCCTATCTTTAATGTTTTATTTATACATGAAATCTCATGAAAAATGATTAAGGGCAGTGTTTCACTTACCGCAGCTGAACTAATTATTCTTATTTGCTCAAGAGCTTCCGAGAGGCTTCCTTCGATTTCGGCATCCTCCAAGGAGAAGAGATCCCCCGCACGGGAAAGGTCCTTCTGTGCCAACACCAGCCCGAAGAGGTGATGCATGGCTGCCTTCGCTGCCCTCAGCCAGGCCTCCGCACGCACCACGCGCATGAATGACTCAGACGAGGACAGAAGGGAAGCAATCCTGTGGGCTAGCGATCAGTTTAATATGAAGAATAAATCTGGGGTGTATTTCAGTACTTCCTTGGCCCCAATCTAAAAGAAAAACAAAATGGGAAAAACTAGCAAATGCATTGACTGTCACATTCCAGTTTGGCACAGATTTTTCAATGGTGTGTGTAAGGGACATCCTTCAGCACGTACCGCGAACCGCATGTTGAAGGACCTTTTACCCTCAACCACTACATAGCTTAAAATTAGCTAAATAATAACAACTTTTAACGAATAAAAGCAAGTTTGTGTCCTTTCAATGCACATCACCTGAGCAGTACAATGACTGGATGCGAGGCGGCGGGTGAAGCCACTTCGTCTGTTTGTTGAGTTGTTGTGTCCGGACTCCAGAAACACACAATTAGCAAGATGGAGAAGATAATTATTTTTGTTTAGAAAAGCAGTCAGTTTTGTTGCCAAAGTGATCCCTGCAGTCTTTTCAACTCAAATCCTTAGCTGAGCTGAAGCTGTGCATTTCTCCTTGGCTGGGGAATTGAACAGAAGCCGAGCCAAGAGGGGCCAGGCTTGGCACCGTGCACACAGTCATGAAAGAGGATAGTCCCCAAAACTCTGGTGTTTAAAGCATCTGCAGAGGAGACATTTGCCTTAATTGCAGGAGAAGTTTGGGTTTTCCACTGCTAGGTCTTGCCTCATGCTGATGGGTCCCTCCTGCTCATAGACCTTGGAAGCGCAGGGTCTTCATGGCCAACCTCAGTACACATGAGAAAGGGAGCAACAGCACAGAGCTTTTCAAGGCCAGAACATCCCATGGGGCTTGGACACCCTTGGCAAGGCAGGTAAAAATCCATACAGGCAGAAAACGTCTGTCCTTGAGTCTTCCAAGGGTCTCCATGATGGCCCTACCAGTAGGAACAGGACAAGGGCAGTCCCGATTGTACTGCGCTTGTCCCATCCTTTCCCACCAAAACTATTCATGATGACAAAGAACCCACGATTTCTCAGCCCCAAAGAGCACCTAAGTGCAGGGCCCTCCACGGGCTGCTAGCACTTCAGGCAGAGCTGCGAGGGAAGCAGGGTGGTGGAAGAGCCTGCTGTTTGAGACCCTACTGAGAAAGGGGTGAACTGCACAGAGGACATTCCCTGGCACTCGTAGCAGCCGCGCTGATCAGAAGCACACTGAGCTTCTGCCAGCCAAAGGGGACACCAGGACACATCATTCTCACTCCTTCAACATCAACATCGTCCACGTCATCGATATTTCCTCCATAATAAAGCATGTGGCAATAAACAGCATCGTTCAGAGAAACTGTGGAGTAGGTTGTTATTAGTTTCTGTTTTGTGAATCAAAATGTCTTTCAGAATTGAAGTAAACATGTCTAAATGTAAACGACATACACATATACATATGTATTATATGTAAAGGACATACATATACATATGTATTATATGTATGTCCTTTACATTTAGTTACGCAACAATCTAAAAGTTTCAGCTTAGCCAGCAGTGGCTGTCTTTGCAGGAATACAACAGAGACATGACCACCTAGCTGATGAAATGATGACATTAAGGTAAGCACACACTAAATATGACACTGACTAATTCAAAAGTTTGGGTTAGCTTCAAGCATTACACACTGGAAAAGCAGTTGCTAGAACTGGACCAGTCCGCCTTTGTTTGTGCACATCGCTTAGATGACCTCATCTGTGTTTCCAACGAGTAAAATTTCCCTGTATTTTTACACAGAGGAAAGAGAAATGCCTGAGATTCGACACATATTAGCTGAAGTAAGATATAAGCAAAAAAGGAATCTTACAAAAACCAGGCTATTGATAATCTGAACAGAGGGATGAAGAGGCTGTGCAAGTGTGACAAATTAGGCACTCAAACTTCACCACTTTTCCCATGCAGGCCTGCGTTAGATGAACGTGCTACAGCAGCGCACGGCCACAGCCGCCACGATGGCACGTGCCAAGCTCCTGCCTGCCGGAGCACGTGGTGGCCCGCAGGAAGCTCCGTGCGGATGCCTATCTAACCCAGGCGTGGCTTGACATGAGAACACATACTAAACACAAACATTATGTCACAAACGAAAGCTTTCCCTCTGTCTTCACTTATCCATCTAACATGAATATTTACTGATTTTGAGGCTAGGAAGAGCTCTACCCAGCACGTCTTCCATGTGGATTCACAGCCAGCTCCTCTGGGTTCCTCCCTTGAGTCTGTGAACAAAGTACTACACTGTCGCAAACAAGATCACTTATAATTATTATTTGAGAAACAGTATCCTTAATCCCCCCGTTACTCTATTTTATTCTGTTTTTCAGAAAACAAACAAAAAAAGCAAACTGTCAAATAAGGGGCAAAACCAACGCAAAACACTGAGAACCTTCTGGAAATAACTCGGTGAAACAATCGCCATTTTAATAGCACAGACAGCACCCTGCACTTGATCTGCCATGAAGCCCGATGGTAAGGTTTATTTTTAGTTTTCTGAAATCAATATCATTGCACAGGACTTTAGTTTGTTTATTTGCTACAAGACAGACGCAGAAAAGAGCTAATAAGATTGCAAACCCTGCAGCACAACCAGCTAGATCCTCCTGACGATTGCTACGGCATGAATCCCGATCACCGAACTGAAGGGGATGATGTCAGTCCAGAGGACACCGGGCCCATCGTACTCATACTCAGCAACTCTCAAATTCAAAAATAAGAGTTCAGAAACCCACAGACACAAGTTGATTTTTTTTTTTTTTTTTTTACCTGTTTGTGATTCCACATCGGCATCCTCAATGGTGGCTACAGGTGCAAAGCTTGCGTTGTTGGAAACAAAGCCTGGCCGGTTGCTTTGCTCTCCCGCTACCCCAGGCAGCATCCAAGGGCACGGCGAGCGGGCAGGCAGTGAACCTGAAGCTGTTAATCCCGGTGCCAGCAGTCAGGCATTTCAGGAATGCAGACTAAAGCAGCCTAAAAGTTACCAGGGGCTCCGTCAGGTGACTGGAGCAACCCAAATGCAGAGAGGCCTTATCTCTGAATGAAACACACTGTTTCCAGGACAAAATACAAAGCCGACTCCACTTGAGGGCAGTTGTTTTTAATAGAGAAAACAGAACTCTCTGTGTTAGTGGAAAGCTATCCTTCCCTGGGAAGAAGGTAAAAAACCAAACCTCAGTAAGCTCACACTGTTTGAAAGAAAATGAACAAGTGAACAAACTTGCTACAGAAGAGATTTTCTGTCCGAAGGAATAAATGCTGTCATTCTGGAATGCTTTACATGAATACAAAAGAGTCTGAAGTTTGCTTTGGCTTCTAACGTTACTCTCGTAACAAGCACGACAAAATCTGCAGACATAATTTAGAAGAACGCTCTAGGAATGAAGATCCATTTGAACCCTCCCTTTGATCAGCTGCACTGCGATGCTGCAGCCCCTTCTTGGCCTACTCCACTCAAACGAGACCCTACTCAAACGAGACCCTACTCAAACGAGACCCTACTCAAACGAGACCCTACTTTTCTACGATAAAATTGCAAAGACTCAGCTTGTAACACAGGCCACTTCCACTGATTCGTGGTGCAGTCCCACATCTAACTCAAAGTTTTGATTCTGATTTTCAACACCTAGTTTCCCCTTTCATGACAAGCTGAAAGAGTCATCCGTTCCCTGGGACCTTGAAGCTGTTCCCCTCCAAGGTGAATCTCTCAACTTGCTGGAGGCACAGCATTCTTACCAAAGCTCCTTATCAGAAGCAATCAGAATAAAAGCTAGCCTGACAGGTTTCAGAGCTTGAAGCAATTGCATTGGTCTGTTTGCAAAATAATTCCCCCAGTAACAGAAGATTAACAATAAAAATTCCATGTAAAAGGGCAGTTGGACCTAAGGGCATCCAAAAGCCAATTGAACTTTGAGCTAAAAGACAGAGTCTTACAATTCTGCAGAATGACATTAGAAGGACAAAAAAAAAAAAAAAAAAGTTTACAGCGAAGGAAATTCTACAAGAAATTAGAATAACCTCCTTAACTGTCAGAAGACTTGAAATGAATGTATGGTTCCTCAGTTTTACCAGATGGTGCTATCCCACTGAAAACTAAAGTGTAACCTTCAGAGAACTGTGCAATGATATTGTTAATCTACTTTCATGCTAAGCAACATAAATTGAGAAAACTCTCATGATATTTAAGGAATTTTAGGAAACGCAAGCCACCCAGATGTCACATTAAGTGAATCTCACAGGATCTTGTAGTTTGCTCATGCATGGTTCTCCTCAAACACCACAGCACAGCTCCCAAGTGGAGCTCTTCCAGCTGATGCTTCTTGTTCTGTACTGAGGGATCAAGCTACCACAGGTGCCAAAGGTCTCTGACAAAATATAAAATGAGCACCCAGCTCAAAAAACTAACTTAGATTTAAGCGTCAAATAAATTACACAGGAGAGGAAAGTGATCTGAGAATTCCCCTTAAGTGAGAGACTTGTGTTAGGCTGGGAGGCCGGAGGTCTTGCTTTACAGTGGTGATCTTGGGCAAATCACAGCCCAATGCTTTGACTACTCTATCTATAAAAAGGAAAAGAAAAAAAAAGGAAAGGAGAAAAAAAAAAATAATCAATTTCCTTACCTTGCAGACATGTTGCCATGCTTAATGCACTGGGTGTATGAAGCGCTTTGGATGCCCTGGGTGAAAGACGCTATAGGAAAGCAAAAGCAAAACAGCATTAGTAACTCTCTGCCTTTTCAGCGCCCTGTGCACAGACTATAAAATACACACTGCAGGAGACCTCCAGGAATGCCACCGCGTGGTCCACCAAACGGGGTTTCATATGGAGGACATGGTCCTGTAAAAACCAAACAGGACAGCAGCTCTACGAAACCCTGCGGGAGTTCGGGATGTTATTCACGCACGCATGGATGGAACAAAGCGAGGTTTAGATTTCCATTCTCTCTGGGGGTGGGGACAAATGTTTTTAACAACTGCATATTCAGTTTTATTTTACTTTTCTATGAATCGGAGGAAGATTAGAATCATCTTCAAAGCATACTTTTATTCTGTGCATAGGATAGGATTCCGCTCTCTTGAAATCCTTCTCCCTCATCTCAAAAGGGGAAAAAAAAAAAAAAAAAAAAAAAAAATCTGTTTCATGGAATTAGAAAAAGTATGTCTCAAACAGTTCTAGAAGTTTGTAATATCTCCAAGACTGTGGGATGCTTCCTTCCCCACACGTGCCCTTTCAGGAAAAAAAGAAATCAAGCCTGGATACACTTCCTGGTTATTTTCAGTCCAAAGCTTTCCCAAGAACATTCACAGATGCAATATATGGATAGAATATTGCAAAGTATTTCAGAGAACTTTCCCCTCCCGCCCCATGTTACGCTAATAATTTGATTTATTTTTATGTTGGAGAAGCATTTGCTCAGTAAAATAGAGCACTCTTTCAAAACTTTTAAATAAAGTTCTCACATTTTTCAGTGAAAGAAAAGGATTAAAGATTATATTGAAAGAGCATCATTTTCACACAGGGTGAATAGACTACAGCAGTTCCCATGGGATCAGCTGCATACATTTAAACTCTTCCCACAAGACAACCATTGTTTCCTACAAGCCTCTCTGTTTTTTTTCTGTCATGATAGGTTTCCACACTTCATGTCGTCTAGAAATCCCATGGATGCTGAGCTGGACCAGATGATGAAACAATAAATTATGAAGTCTACTAATTAGGCTAGGGTTAGAAATGTTTTTTTTTGCTAATGAAACACCTTGCTGCAGCCCTGGGAGCTGCGAACTGACTTGCTCTCAACATCCAGTGCTTACACACAAGGAAACAGCATTATTGGAGGCAACTGCAAGTCAATCAGAGGAATTATATCGCCTCTTTTAATCGTCTCTTCTACTAGAATTGCAGAGCTGTACTGCTATCCTCAGTTTGAAATAAGTTCAGTATTCTTCCTAGACATGTAAATCAGGGTATAAATATTCTCCCCTGCGATAAACTGGCTTAATCTGTAGGTTTTGTAGGTCAGACGCTGCTTTAAGTGAACAGATTTCAAAGATCTCTGAGGTATTTTGGCTGCACAGTCCACGCAGAACCTAACTGAAGCAGAGCGCTAAGAATGTACTTATAAACTTGCCAAGTGCTACTTTTGCAAACAGATTTTTTTTTTCATACTTCTACTTGATAACCTATGTGCTGTCGAGAGAGTTTTCTACCATTTTCAGTAAGTGAGAAATCACAAAGGTTTATATTTAACTGCTATTTCAGAAGACACCAATACTACATATAACATTTCACGAGACTTTGCATTTTTTAACATCAGAGATTTGCAAGAATTCAATTTCTAAATATCTTTGTGATATTAAAATATTATGCTAAAATAAACAGCACACTGCTAATATGGAATAAATTGCTTCATCTAACAAATACCAGTACATTCATCGTCATGGTGATGCTGTCAAAAGCTGCTCATTTTCAAGCGTTGCTTAACGAGCTTTATGTGTGACAGATTTGCAAGACTGTAGCTATGTTATAGAAAAAGAACTTGCTATAAGATTTTACAAAAGACATAAATACTTATTTCTGTATAAAGGGAGTGAAAGACTAAACAGAACAGAGCACAGGATAAGGTCTCTAAGAACACCACTCTGGGAGTGAAAATTGGAAAAGTGCAATAAATAAATTCAAAGTCGCTGTCCCTCAAAGTCTCCTGCAACAGCAGTCACCGAACATCCTACGATTCCTCCCAGACACCTGGCAACTCACTCCTGCGGGATTAACGCACACGCTGTCACACACCGCAATACACAGGCACCGCTTTTTCCTTCTGTGGCCCTTCAAGCTAACTTACAACGTTTTTCACAAACATCGCTGTAATACATTCATACATAAAAGAACCACAGCTCCTGCATTCACAGAAAAACAGTAACAGTCCCGCTATTAAAGACTACATTTCCTACACTCTCCAAAACCTCTTCCATTATTTAAGATTTGCATCTGCTACTCAACTTCTTTCCACGCGGTAATATATTCATTATTGAAATTGTTACATGAATGCATATTTAAGTTAGTTATTCATACCTCTCAGAAGAGAAACCTCTGAAAAACATTAATAATTGAAGGCAAATTGTCGCTTTTTAAAGAAATTCTGATAAAATCCATTACAGTTGTCAGTCCCCTTTCCATCCCCCTGTCTCTGGCATGCGAGGCTGCTGGCTCGGTGCGCAGCCTTGTCAAACTAACCGTACAGTCTATTCAGTTACCCTGGAGTTGTCATGTGGAATCAAGCAAACAAATATCTTCTCTCCGTTTTCCCCAACTCCCGCACTCAAAAACAGATCAGAACTAATTCCTCACAAAGCTTAACTTCGGCAGCAGCCTGGGTGAAAGCACGCAGAGCCTGATATGGAATTTGAATTAGTTAAAAGGATTTATCAACAGCCAGTGGTTACATTCAGTTAATTAATAACTTGCTTAAGAGTAACGAGGAAATTGCAGAAGTTAATATTACTTTACTTACAGGGCCTCTTCTCAGAAGCTGGCGAGAAGGCTGGACCCTTTCAGTGTCTTGGGAGGAACATTAGCCAAAAGAAAAATCAGGAAAGAGTAGGACACTGGAGGAAAGGCATCCTTTCAGTTGACACCCGTTGCACCTCACCAAATCACAGAGCTTCAGCCAGCCCTCGGAAAGAGCAACCACCCAGGTGGCACCACTGCCCAGGACCTACCTGAACAGCTCCAAAGCTTGGCAGTCGTAGCGGAGAAATTATTTCTAAATCACTCCAGCGGCATTCTGCACGCAAGGTGAACGTGCTTTCATTCCACATTAAGCACGTCTGTATACTTTTCCCCTGAACTTTCCTTTGATAAATAGATTCCAGATTCCCAACGAATCAACCGTAACCAAAGCCTACCCTACATGCAGGCCCAAAGGATCTTGATGGAACTTATAGCGGCTATTTCTTCCCCTCCTAGGGGAGGACAGGAGCAAACCCACACTGGGAGTGTCCCAGCACTGACATTTTTCTAATAATGGCCAGAGTAACAGCAAATGAACTCTCAGAACAGCAAAGTGGAAGGTCAAGCACTCTTAGGCGGCTGCTGGAAGAAGAAACAAAAGAGTGTTTGCCCAAAGATGATGAGGGGGCATATTTCTTGTTTGGGGTTTTGTCCTTTTGAAATACAGAAAGGATTTATAAATTACATCGTTTTAAAAAAATCTGCTCCACAGAATAGGCATTCAGTCACACGAGTCCTCAATTTTGAGGGCAATTCTTCCCAATAGCTATTTCGCTCCTGTTCATTCCACCACGGGCTCTACAACCAAATACAAAACTAATAGTGGGTGAACACATACTTTTCATGATGTTAAGAAAGTTGTTGTTGTTGTTTATTAAATAAAATGCAATTGTGTGTTCTCTACATCTTCCTTTCAACTGAGTATGTACATGAAGAACACAGATTGCTTCTCTCCTACCTCTATGAGACTGTAAAAAGCTTGCAAGCTGATAGCAGAACATAAATATTCTCACTCTAAAAATAGTTTTCTAAACAAGATTTTTTTTTTTTTTAAGTTTCCAAAGGCAGCATGGTCTAACTAGGAGAGCACAAACGAGAGTCTTGGATTTTACTTCTGCACGCAATAACTACTGTACAGTAGGATTAAGAGGTTGATTCCTTCTCTCACTGCGAGCCTACTTTTGACTTATAAGAGTAACTAGAGTAACGTCTCCCCCCAGGGTCTGACAATCTTTTACTTTTTCATGTGGAAGGAAAAGTAGAACCACAAGCTGGTTTTGTACTTACTCAAACACAACTACAGTTGTAGCTAATGACAGTTCTTGGAAGATTTACATGGAAAGCTTTTCTAGTAATGCTAGTAATTCTAGTATGCTGAAAGGATAAGGCCCATGTCGACTGTCTTCTCAGACAACCCGTTCTCTTAATGTCACGCGGTGGATGGTAGAAAGGGGTTCCTCTTACTCTGAGGTGCATGCGCTCTGCTCCCAGACCCATCATCTGTACAGTCAGTAGGAAACTCCAGACAGACAGCAGGCTGGGGAATATAAGGCAGCAAAGTAAGGATCAGCGAGAGAGACCCAAATAAGCTTTGAAAAGAAAACTGATGGCATTACCATGGAGGAGGACAGTGATGCTGCCCTTTCCAAGCCAGGCACTTCGATCCCTTCTGATCTGTACGCTCCCTGCGGAGGCTTGCCGTGCTAGCATCTCCCTTTACAACCCTGGCACAGTCATACCTTAATTCCTTTGCTTCTGCTTCTTCACTGATGGATTCATTGCTACAAACCATGAATGTCACTAAGACAATGCTAGATGTCACCAGCTAATGCAAGACGGTATGTGAAAGAACGCAGCAGGAAGACGGACTCAAGCCACCCAGCGCAGTCATCTTACTTTCCTCTTGCTGGTTATAAAAATTGTAATGAACTATAGAGAGAAACAAGAAATTACCATTGGACCGGGATATGCTTGGAAAGAGAAATGAAGTCAGAGACAGCAAAGAGCACTTGAGCAAGTCATAACTCTAAAGCATATAAAACACAGGGCAAAAAAATATGTTGTAATAATAACGCAAAAAAAAAAATATCGTGATAATAAGGGAAAAAGATTTTCACATACATTTCATTATCTGAAAAAGGAGAATTTACTTTATGAAAATAGTTTTTCCCACCCTAGAAAAAACTTGGGTTTAACTTTTATTATAATAGCTCCAATGAATTTATGTTCTTTTTAAACAAAGCCCCGAAAATATTTATGTTGTTAGACTATTTAAAATAAAGATCTTGTTAGGAAAGAGACATGCTATTGTTCTCGCTCTAGTTGGCAAAGAGAAACAGAATATTCCATATTCATTGCATTTAGCCTAAATGAGTCATGTTATCTTCTACCCAGACAAAGCATTTTAATTTTAATAATGACAATGCTGACAGCTACAATACTGTTCTTGCAGAAGTTTGCTTGTAAATAATTAACAATTGTTGTACAGCGACAGTGGGTTTCTTGATAGCTCTATTAATTTCACAGTCAGGCTGGAGTCTCTTTAATTTAGGGTATTCATAAAAAATCCAACCCCCTCCCAATTTACCAACACAAAAGGCTAATGGAAAAAACAGGTTTATGTCCCTGCAGTCTGCCTCGATGCCAAAAAATCTGCTGTATGCCAAGAGTCTGCCATGGAAAACCAAGGAGAACAGCACAGAACTCACAGATCATACCTCCAAATGGTTTATGTATTTGACTAATAATTATTGGATTTTGAAGTTAAAGTCTGCGTTGAGACAAATAACAAGTTCACATAGCAAAATTCTGTTCCGTGCTGTAGGACCTGGTGGTGGCATTGTCAGAGGGCAGATTCAGCACAGGATGGGGCACCATCTACTACTGACCTCTAAACATGTGCATTCCTGCCCCTCAAAATCTTGCCAAGCAAGACACTGATGAATGTTCCCCCTAATCCACTCGTATTTTTAAAACCTGGCAGCATTCCTCTGATTCTGATGGAATCAGTGAGGATACAAATACTTTGAGGATCATGAAAAATTTTCTCATGTAAACAAGTTCTTTACCTATCACATGTCATATAGCTCGCTAATTCACAGCTACATCTTTTACATACATATTAGGAATTTTGTCCAAGAATTGCAAAGTGGATTCAATGTTTCCTCTACCATAACAGAGATATCCAATTTGATTTTTTTTCCCCCCCTTCAGATAGCACATCCTGGTGTTTCCATTCCTGTAAGAAGGAAATATTTCATTCCAGAAATAACAGAGCTTCTGAAGTTAGTGGAAAGGCTCTTACTGTCATTACAAGGATTTACAGTCTTTTGTTCTCCCTGTAGATATTTCCTCAAGTTACCTTATGCCCATTTTTTGTCTCAGATGAAGATCTGGATAACAACACAGGTATTTATGAAGTAAACTTTGGTTTCTGTATGGACCAGCTAACAAGAAGCATTTCTGAACCATGCATTTGACTGGCAGCAGCCCAATATTTAGCGTCATCGCATAGTTTCATATATGAAGTGGATTATTCACGATTGTAAACTGTCTTGCCAAATAAGAAGTGTTAGATGCCAACATAATATTTCTATCAAATCCCACATTAATTACTGAAGTTATTTTCTAACTAGTCTAAATTTTTACTTTCCATACTAAGGATTGCTTATACTCCACTTCAATTACTGGCAAAGCACAGCAATCTTGTTTGACACTTCTAGAATAGCTGTTTATTTCTGAAGGCCAACTCCTGTGTAAGAAAGTCAAAGCTCCTGTTGCAATTAAAGGAGGTTTTCCCCGAATGAAGACTAAAAACTATAGGATTTGACCCACCATCTCAGAGGAGCCAGGCCTGCCTCTGCACTGTAGCTCTTCGTTAGCCGGGTTCGTAGGTGGTTATTGCCTGGCAGCCCTGTCTTGTAACAATACACAGAGCTCATTATCAGCTGCACTGCTCCAAAAGGCTCATCTGCATCACAAAAGGCAACATCTGCTGTGCATCTAGGTGCCATCTCCCTGATAAAGTATATCAGAAACAGAAAGTTTGCATACTCATTTCTTTATAGCCGCTGCTGCTTTGGAGGCAGTTCCAAAAGACTCATAGGCAACAAACAAATGTCACTGCAAGCCACTCTGACAGTGCTTCAGCTGCTCCACAGCCTCCCTCGCTGCGATGGACGCTGCAAATGCACCCAATCTCTTTTTAACCTATGCACATACGTGCACACGCGCTCTCACATTCATATTTTGCATATCAGACAACATTTTCGTTAACCACCTGCATCATTTTCCAATTGAACTGCATAGTTTATTACTGCAGGCATCTATTTCCATTCACTTTGTTTCCCACGTACAGGGCTTTCTTAATTGAGCTGCATAGTTTATGAACTGTGCTAATTGAGCTGCATAACTCCACTGCTCAGTTTTTATATACCGTACCAGGCGGAATATCGAGTGCTGGATTTGTGCCACTGGAGTTACAAGCTCTGCAAGCTGAGGAGCACTTTAACAGCTCTGCTGTATTTTTCACTTCTTAGATTTCTGTATGTTTTTCCTCTTCATAACTCCCGAATGGGTTGAAATCTGCATTTGGCTAAAGCAGAAGTTTTTTTAAGGATAGCCAGAACAAATGAATTAAACTGTTGATGACAGCCCAAGTAACCCTTGTATTCTGTCCCTGAGAGCAGAAGTCAAGAAAACTTACCCTAGGAGAGCAAAGGTAGCTACTACCACTCAGAAGAAAAACCGCCCGACCACAGCGGACTGTTCCAGCTCGTGCTCCTGGTGAGGAGCCAAAAGCCTTTACGAGGGTCCTAGAAGCGGGAAGGAAAAGCAGTTTTGATAAGTTAACCATGAGAACGTGCCGTTCTCAGCTGCCACGAGTGAAGAGCTCAGCAATCAGGGCATGCCTGCTGCAGAGAGACACGTTCTGGGGCCAAGACTGGCTCTGCACAGCATCCAGCTGTTTCTCATCCTCATTAAGTCTATAGGCTAACAGCGATTATTAATATTAAACACCGACTCTCTGAAGCTACTAACGAAACCAGATAAGCTGTACCATAGATCCACATTTAAAATTAATACAGGCATTTCTGCTAACTTACAAGAAAGAGTAGCAGTGCACACAACGTGCTTACGCCTTTCTTGTGCGCCGGTTCTCCTCTCGGCTACGGACAGATGCCACGGTAAGAGCCAGTATTTAAAAACCACCGAAAACATCTGTTGAGATGCTTAATAAGCTTACCATTGTTAACGCTGTACCTCACAGATGAGCACAAAGCTTTGAAAAACAAACAAGGTGCTTCCACCAGAAACGCTAATTTCAATAAAAGCATCAGAGCTAAGCAGTGGCAGCTATTTGGAGGCTTAAGGAAAACAGTTAGCAGAAAGGAGGGAGGGGGAATAGCAGCACCTCATGGGACAACTTATTGAAATGAATTAGTATCAGCACTAATATGGCTATGTAAATGCCTTTCCAGGACAAAGTTTTGTTTGCTAGTTTTGTAGAAGAAAGCCTCTACGTAAATAAGTGAGCATGAAACCGTAGAAGTGTAGGATTGGAAAATCCTCCAGGGATTATCTAACCTGCCTCCTTTACGCTGAGGCAAGAGCTGTCAGGTCTAGGCACACCTGATGTTTGTTCTGATCCTGTTTCCCTAAGCAAAGCTTTTCAACACTTCATCATTAGGAACTCACCTAGGAGCCAAAGACTTCTTCCTATTCCGCTAGAAACAGAGGACAACAACTGCTTCGTTACAGTGTTTGACTTTATGATTCTTTGCGCTCTCAAAAATCTCTTGCGGCTTCTCATATTTTCTTGCTGCTTTTAACTCTTGTTGGATCTCCTCTGGACTCTCTTTTCTGGGATTTCTCAGCCCATTTCCATAGAGCACTTGTAGTTGCTGATGCCTGCAGCCCCCTGCCCAGCTTCTTGGCCACACTATACCTGTTGTCTTTTTCCTTAAGCATTCCCCCTAGCCCAAGAACCTCCTACTCCATCGGCACGGCACGCAGCCAACAGCAGGAGCTCCAGTGTGAAACCAGCTCCCTGAATTTTTCAAAACTTATTGCAGAGGAATCATTTTTCTCTCAACAACTAAAAATTTAAACCAATAGTCTCTGCAACATAAGTCAGCGTCCAATCCTTTGTGTTCAGAATGTGGTTCTGAGTTTTTCCCCAGCAGGTCTGAATTCATCGAATAGTGAGGTGTACGCATTGCATTAAAAACAAGTAATAGAAAATTCAGTGCTCACCTTTCAAGTCCAACTCAGTAGTAAACTGATTCAATTTTGCTGTCGATTACATGAGGGAGAAAAAGGAGAAAACATAAAGAAAAATCAGATTAACACATTCTGAGATAAATGGTATTTCAGATTAGTTTAATCGTGCTTTCGAAAGGTGCAAACTCATCACATACATCTACATCGAGAACTCTGCAGAACACCCACCTGGAAGGCCCAGCACCAAAACAGTTACATCATCATCTAACCAGATTAGAGCTTTCTTTTTTCTTTTTTTACCCCCCTCGTCAGTACAACTCATGGGACAAGACAAGAATTGAGAGTGGGGCCTGAAATTCCTGTATCCAGTCTAACCGACTTTAACCATAAAGGTAATTTTCTCCTAAGCATCAAGTTAGATTGCCTCTTTAGTCTCCCTCAGACTGTAAATAGATGTTCCTCTCTCTTCTTGGAAGAACAAGAATTAAAGAAAAGACAAGACGTGGGAAAATACTGAAACCTGTACAAGCTATAGGCAGATACCATGGACTTGGGAGATGTTGTTAGGAGGTACCAGATCTTAAGCCAAGAGATTCTTGAACTTAACTTTAACCACATAAGCAAGTCTCATTCTTTTTAATTATTCATTGCCCCATTTCACAGAGTCAGAGAATCACAGAATGGTTGAGATCGGAAGGCACCTCCAGGGATCATCTAGTCCAACCCCCTGCTCAAAGCAGGGTCAGCTGGAGCAGGTTGGGCAGGGCCACCTCCAGTTGGACTTGGAACATCTCCAGGGATAGATAGTGCACAGTCCCTCTGGTCAGTCTGACCCAGTGTTTGACCTGCCCCACAATAAAAAAAAGCTTTTCCTTACATTTAACTGGAATTGGCTGTATTTCTGTTTGTGCCTACCATGTTCTGTCCTGTCACAGGATACTGCTAAGAGGAGTCTTGCTTCACTCTCCCCATCAGGTATTTACATACTTTGAGATTTCCCCGAGCCTTCTCTTCTCCAGGCTAAGAAGCCTCAGCTCTCACAGCCTCTCCCTCTATAACAGATACTCCCAAATCATCTTCACGGCTCTTCGCTGGACTCACTCGAGTATGTCTCTGTCTCTCTTGTACTGGGGAGCCCAGCACTGGACCCAGCACTCCAGATGCATCTCACCGGTGCAGAGCAGAGGGGAAGGATCACCTCCCTTGAGCTGTGACCAACGCTCTGCCGACGGCAGCCCAGTGTGCTGTTGTCTGCCTCTGCTGCAAGGGCACGTTGCTGGCTCACAAGCCACTGAAAGTCCTCTATATCCATAAACTTCTGTAGACACTGGTTCAACTTTCATACTCACTGCTTTAAAATGTTGTTTTGTTTTTTTTTTCCACTACTTTTAAGCCTCAGGCTTTAGAAAAATATAAGCAGGTACTAGGGAGAAAAGTCATGGCTGTCACAACTGGACTCCACCTTGTTACAACAAGTAAGATGTAAGTGTGTAATACAGGGTGACTTACAAGAGAAAATGGATTGGTATTCCAGAGTTAAAGCTGATCAAACAGAACTGTCGGCCTTTCCTGGAAGTTTTCTGATGCTTAAACAATTCTTCTCCAATTCCACATTGTCCTGGTTCCAGCTAGGACAGAGTTTATTAATTCTTGCAAAGTAACTCTTTCCTACTGGTTACTGTAGTAATGTTCTGACAAGAGAGAGGGTAAGAAAGAACAGCATTTTCTTGTCTAAATAATATCCAATATCAATTCCATTTATCACATCTCGTTAGCTGAAAAAAAAAACACTGTAAAAACTTCCTGAATGTCTTCATATCTCTCTGATGAACTTCATTAGCACTGTTTCACCTTAAAAAATGATAAAATCTACTTCAAATTTGCAGTCTAATAGTACCTTCACCCATCCTATATTATGCTCCCAGAAAAGGGTTAATGTCATGCATATATACAGACCAAGGACTTTTTTATTTTAATGGCAAGGCAACAAATAAATTCACTTAATGACAAGTTCTTGGACTAATGTATTATTCATTTTGTTATGTGACAGTAGAACAAAATTGTATCCATAAATATATAATGTTGTACACCACTTCTTAATGTAGTTTACATTTATGAAATAATTGGCTGTCTTTCACCACATTATCCTCTCTTTATTCACTTTTTTTTTTTAACCAGATGTCATAAAACACAGTTCATGACATAGAAGACGCTTACATTCCACGAACAGAGGCAGCAACTGGCCTGGATAAACCTTTGCAATTCAACCTCTGTTTCTGAAAATGTTTTCTAGTCTGTGGAAGCGTTTTGGAGGTATGTTTACAGTGGGTTTCCATGGATAAATTGCTACTTTACTCCTATTTCCTTATGATTAATGTTATGTATTTTTAAATGTATTAACTCATTTAAGGTCAACACACTGCATCTAATCATCACCATACATATGTTCATGTGGTTAATGATATGTGGATTTTGACTTAAATAATAAAAATACTCAAACTTCCTTACTTGGTATCCTGAAGCGAGGCAAGCCGTCAGCAGAGAGACGTCTCGGCACAGGGCTCAGCCCCGCAGGGTGGAGCTGGGCGCAGGCAACACCGGCCCCAACGGTCCCAGGAGAGCCAGGCGGTGAACGGGGTCCCAGATACACCCAGGGAGTCCAGCCAGGAGCAAAAGGAGAGAAGGACAGAGGTGGGACTGGTGGCAAGGCTACAGCATAGGGCCAAAATCCATTTGGGAAACAGGGCTGGATGCAAAGTGCGATGCGCTCACATGAAGGGTCCATCCCAGAGCCAAGCTGCTAACGGCATTGCTCTGAGGTCTGAGTGGGCCCAGCTTTAGCTGAACTGGGGCCCTGGGGCAGGTGTGGGTGGAGGCCCCAGGTGAGGCTGGTCAGACCCATCAAGGTCTATCAGTGCTCACAGAGCACAAACACTTTCCAGGTTCCATTACCAGCTTGCTCACATTTTGTTCACCTTCATAAGTTGTTATGAGGAGCATTTGCAGATTATTTTATCCTCTCCAGTCACCGGCATGGTCTCTCCATTTACTGCCCTGGCACGCATCAGGTTCACATCCAGTTCTGGGTTAGGTACCACCTGGGTTACTCACACCAAGAGGGCTTTTCTCAAAACAAAACACGCCTTTATGCTACTAAAACTTTTACAAATTTGCACGCTTTTGCCCATCAACAACAGATGAGTCTCATGGACACAAGCAGGGAATTTCACAGTGCCAGGCAAATGCCGCTCAACTGCCAAAACAAACACTGAATCACTGCTTGAGCAGCAATTAAGCTAGAACAATGCAGATACTCACAGCCTTCCTTTAATCATTCTCCCAACCCCGTGTTAATTAGCTAGGCTGCAGTAACTACAGAAATGATGAGCCTCTATGAGAATAAAAAGTAAAATTATATTAAAAATTCAGTAAATTATACAATAGTCTTTCCTATCAAAATATCTTGAAATATTCATGTCTAAAAGTACACATTCTATAAAGATCCCAGGGTTGTTCATTAGACTTCTTTCTATCATGGATCACCGACTGCCGTTACAGACCAAACGGAAATACGGTGTTCAAAAGCTGCCAACTCCAGCGGGCACCGACACTGCGGCGCAAGGGTCACCACGGTGTTTATCCAGTGTCCAGAGCACAGGCTGGGTTTGCAAAGGCCACGTCGGCTTCACCCGTGGTAAATGAGTGGGTGGGGGCTTCTTCATGCAAAAACCTCGCTTCTTGATTTCTCACAGCTGGAGCCCCACTCCTGCGGGGCCAGGCTGGGAGAGCTGGGGCTGTTCAGCCTGGAGAAGAGGAGGCTCCGGGGAGACCTCAGAGCAGCCTTCCAGTACCTCAAGGGGGCTGCAGGAAAGACAGGGAGAAACTCTTCAGCAGGGCCTGTTGTGGCAGGACAAGGGGTAATGACTTTAAAATAGAGGGAAGTAGATTTAGATTAGATATTAGGAAAAAAAATTTTCCCACTGAGGGTGGTGGAGCACTGGCCCAGGTTGCCCAGAGAGGTGGTGGATGCCCCATCCCTGGAAACATTCCAGGCCAGGTTGGCCAGGGCTCTGAGCAACCTGATCTGGTTGGAGATGTCCCTGCTCCTTGCAGGGGGGTTGAACTGGGTGGCCTGGAAAGGTCCCTTCCCACCCAAACCAGTCTGTGATTCTACGTGCGATATGCAGGCCTCAAAGCAACGTTTTTGTGTAAAAGCCGGGCAGCACCACTGAGATAACTGCCTAGGTCTTAAAAATACCACCGTGGTTTGCATCTTGTGCCTCTCCAGACACCTTTACCTGTGCGGGGCTGCGTTAGCCCTGGAAGGCCCCCAACTTTCGTAACAACAGCAGGCGGGTGGGTGCCTGCTCCTTCTCACTCGCAGCGCCGCGACCTCCTTCGGCCCCCGCTTCCCCCGACCACGCCGAATCTCCCCGCCCCGTTCCCGGAGCCGGGACCCGGTCTCTCGGCGAGAGGCAGCCCCCCGGCCCGGCCCGGCCCGGCCTCCAGCGCGGCACCGCCGCCCGCCCGCCGGCAGAGGCCGCCCCGGCCCCGCCGCTGCGGCGGCTCATGGCGGCGCGGGCCCGGGGGAAGGGGAAGGAGGGGAAGAGGAGGGGCGGGCGGCCCGGCCCTGTCTCCCTGCCGTGCCGCCGTCTGCGGGAGCGTAACCCCCTCCTTCTCCGCTGCCGTGCGGCGAAACCGCCCTCCGGTGGTGGTGGTGGTGGTGGCGGCGGTGCGGGGAGAGGTGTGCGGCGCCGGGCGGGCCCGCCGCGCCCGGCCCATCCGGATCCCCGGAGCAGCAGCAGCCCTCGCCAGGTCGGTGACTTCGCCTCCCCCGACGGGTCCTGGGCTGCCGGGGCCGCGCCTTGCCGTGTGCGCGGGGCCAGAGAGCCGCTGCCCGCTCCGAAAGCCCTTCTCCGTTATTATTCCTTGCCCGCTCCGGTCCCGTTTCTGCCCCGGTGCCCCGGTGCGGTCGCCGCCGGGGGTGCGGGGGGCAGCCCGGGTCCGCACAAGGCCCCAAGCTGCCGCCGCCTGCACCCACCTGCCCCAAAGGGACGGTGCCCCCGGGGGCTTTGCGGCCTGCTGCCCTCTCCTCAAGAAAGGCACTTCCTTTGTGTTGTGTTTTTGTTTTGTTTTGGTTTGGTTTTTTTTTTAATTAAGCTAAATTGCAAGTGTTCTGTGAGAACTGTGCTTGGTTTCTAGGTAAAATCGGGTCGTGCTTCATCATCGGCTCTGAAGAGGCAGCGTTCACAATCAGGATTGTGTAAAAAATGTGTGTAGAGAATAGCTGGAGACAAAATACGATGACTGGATTAATATTAGAAAGTGTTTGAAGAATCCCTGCATTACTCCTTAGCTTAGTGCCACTTCTTTTCCCCAGGAGTAATTAAATTATGAATACTGTACAACAACCGAACATCCTTTTGGATTTTGAGCTGCTATTTAGACAACTTGCAAATCTGCCAAACACACGTATCTGACATCTTTACACATTACGAGCAGTGTCTCGTTCTTTGACATCCAAGAACATGCAGCAGCCAGAACACATGGATATTCCCAGCAGCTTGGCAGCTGCAGAGGCAGAGAATCTGTGGCAAGTCTCCCACGTTCCAGGGAAAGCTTGCTTTCCCTCGTCTGTGCTGTGGAGCTATTCTTAATGAAGTGAATTTCGCTTTTAAACCATTGACTGTTTCTATCTGAACATTTTTACTCCAGAATAAGGGATTAAAATAAGAAAAAGAGTGTCCAAACGGGACTCCCAACCTACTGATTCCTTATTACTAAATATCTTACACCTTATCAGTTTTATTTCTAGCTAGACAAACATTAAACCTTTTCAGAAAAGGTATGGTGTCAAGGTTCCAAGTCAACTGTTCTATGAAAATAACATCTTTACTCTAACTTTTCCAAATGGTGTTAATTAGTATTTGGGCAGTAATCTGAGAAAGAATATGAGGTTACAGGCAAGGAATTGTTATAGGAACATAAATCATCTTTTAATATTATTTTTTTTTTCCTCCTCGTTGACAACTTAAATACTATAGGAAGCAAAGAAATACCGTAGCAATCTCCTTATCCTGTTTTCAAAGCATTTAATGTAACAAAAGAAAAGGGTTTTTTAAATGTTGAGGAAAAATTCAGATCTCTATACGTTGGGGGAGGGAACCATCCGTATCAGTCTAACTCAAACACTGTCATTCTTTTGAGCTGAAAATTTAGTTATGAAATACTTCAGTGTCAAAAGACATAGATTATTTGGTGAAGGCTATATGCTAATATGGCACAGCCGGTCCAGGTGTGAAAATAACTGGAAATCACCGACACCCTTGCCTTTTGCCTTCCCAGCCACAGCAGGAGGAGTTCAGGTTTTGTGGCGGACAACGTTTAGTTGATGGCATCCAGTTGTTCTAGCCGCTGGTGGAATTGCTGGTTTTGGTGATCGAGCTCTTACTAGGACAGAGTATTTTGCTGGGGATTTAAGAAAAATAGCAGTTATTGTAAGGGTTAAAATACAGTCACAAGGACTAGCAACACGAGCGTTATTCTGCTGCGTAAATGTGAAGTACTAGCAACCCAAGAAAATCCATGTGCTTTAAATGTGTTAAGTGTGTTGCGTGGCAGGAGGCCAGAGCTCAAGTCCTCGGACAGCTGGGAAGTGTAAGTGGCCTGTCTGATTCCTCCCACTTCTTAAACTGTTTGGTTTTCTGTAGTAGCTGTGGGGTTTTGGAGCAGGGTGTAGCGTAAGATCAGGTGGCTGGGTCTGAATTGCCTCGTTCAGACTTGCTACCACACAGTCCTTGGTCTTATGAGAGAACTTTTGCGTGCGTGCGTCCAACTGCAGTTGGGATTTTCATACGTGGTTTTAAATACCATGTTAAACCTAATTTTTCAGACATGGTTTTAAAATGCCACATTCAATCTTTTTTTTTTTTTTTTTACATCTGACATATTTTACTTGTCTTGAAATGGGCGTTTGGGATGGAGCTTAATAAAATGTGTAAGGTTTTTGTTACAGTGTTTACAAAGTTCCTGCCTAAAAGCTGCCTAAGTATTATATGTGCTTTGATGTTTCTCCCTTTTTAGCGTGTGGTAAAACCCTGTTCAGCTCCAGAGCACCAAATGGGAAAGCTTACTTGAAACATTACTCATAATTTTTTTTTTTCAATTTAAAAATTATTTTTGAGCATGGCTACAAATCTAATAACTTCACCACTGTAAATTGAATATGTCTAATAGGCTAAGGTTCTGAGCATATGAATACATGTTCTTTGTTTATCGTTTAATTGATTTTATCTAGGTCCAATGATGACAGTTCTCTTGAGAAGCGGCCAGTTTCTACAGAAAACTTGATCCAGCATTTAACACCGCAGATACCTGAAGTCTCATGAAAAGAAGAAGCAAGTTTCTCAATGACTAGCAAAGTGAGTCTTACCTTTACAGCGAATGATGCTCTTTGAAACAAACTTTGTGAAACTTCGTCAAGATTCAGAAGTAGTTTGCTGCATACTGAGGGTGGCTCCAACCGGTTACACTGCATAAGGGTTATGTTGCCAGCCCTTCCGAGCCCTCTTCCCATGTGTGTGGAGTGAAGAACATCAAAAATCCCGGCCACAAACACCAGGCCTTTGGGGACTGTTGTCTGTGGGATATTAAATAACTTTATTCACTTCTAGATGCTCTGATACCTCAGTATTACTTCTTCCAGTTCTCTGAATTTGCTATGCATCTGAAATGTTTCAAGTGGTCTTGGAAATTTTCACCATCTTTCCTGTTACTGGTTCTACGTCTGGCTTTAAATAGTAAACAGGTGAACCTACTAGTACAGGACTTATTTTGTTGGGATTTTTTCAAACAGTGCCTTTGCTCTGGCTTTTTTCCTTAATAGTTGATTTAAGACTCCTTTGTACGAGCAATTGTTAACCTTCAGAGGACTTTAAGTTATCATCAGAATGAGTGGGAAAACAGCTGGTTTTTGTCAGCAGGAAGTTTCAAGGAATAGTAATAGATAATTCTGCATTTGGCACTGTGTTGAATCGCTGGTTAGTCTGATGGGCTATCTAGATCAAGTAGACCAAGTCCTTCTGGAATCTGAGTCATAAATTACTTCTTTTTCATAACATTATCCTGAAATCAGCTGCATAAAAAGCAACATTATGTTTATGTATCGTAAACGTGAGTAAAGCGTTCAGAATCTGGGCCAGTACCATTAAAGAAAGCGCTGTCACTTTATTGACATAATGTTGAGTGTGAAAATCAGAGTTCTGGTCTTCAGTGCAAATGAATTGTTTGGTTTACTTGACCCTGTAGCAGATTGCTGGCATCGCAGCGTGACTGGCAGTCTCTAACACAAAAATGCTGTAGTGATATAAATCTGGAGCGTTGCGTATTTGTCAGGAGCTAATGAATGCGATGGACCACAAAGTATTTTTCTTTCTGGGAAGTCTAAGTTCTCTTCTGTAGGCAATAAATATAAGGAAGCATTGTACAGTTAATGTCTTATTTGCGCCGGCTGTAATTATTTCTTTGCATTTGGCAGGTCCGTTTATGCGATTGGAAAGAACTGTGCTATCAAGCATCCGTCTGGATGCAGAGGGCTTTTCACAGAGGATATTCAGCACTGGTAAACGGATTTGCGGATTTGCATGGGGTAGAAATGGAGGCAGAAATAAACTTCTGAAATTGAATCCCGATCCAGGAGGGATGGCTTCTCAGCTGGATACACATGCTTTCAATATCTCCCCGATAGAGAATAGGAGATTGTGCATAAATGGAACACCATGGATTTGGCTTCTCCTAGAAGAATGTGTCGAGAATGCGTGGGAGTACTGGAGCGTTGTCATAGGGCTGATTTCCATTGTCTGTTTTCTGTTTGCTGCACTACCGTAAGTTTAAAGTCTTAAGCAGTCCTCAGATTCAAACATGAGTAATCTTGCCTGAAGCCTTTTTCAAAAGCTGCCTTTTTTTTAAATTTTATCTTGGATGTGTTTCTCTATCTGCATAATACAGATATAATATGCCAGAGAAGCATGTTGTTCATGTTTGCAACAATATTTGGCGGTTGACAAATGAGCTTGATGTACTGTTCTGTTATACTGACTTGACACTAATCTCTGCCACTTAGAGCAAATGAGAATAAATCACCTCTTCTCCCTTATCTTCCCCACCCTGCGATGTGTGTGCATGCGCAGGCACGCTTGCGGCAGAAGCTGGCTCCGTGTTTATTTAAACCACATGCTGTGTCACCAGTACTGTCCTGCTGGCTCCCGCCAACGAAATTTGGGTTGAGAAAAGGTCGGGAACAGCACAGGAGTTAGCACTTCGGTAGTGCGAAACCAGTTGCTGGTTGTTTACTGGCGCTGGGGTCAGGTTTCAAATATGTAGGTAGGAGATGACAAAGGCAAAGTGGAAATGCTCCCAGCAGGTGAAAATGCCTGAAACAAAACGGAGTTGACTCCAAAGTTTATCCCCGTAAGGGAGATAGAGTTTACTGAACCAGTAAAAGGGCTATGGAAATCAAGCAAAATAAAACCACTCCTAGTAAGCTGTTGAGCTTCAGAAATATTAGTTGAAATATTAGTTGAAAGGGGGCTTTACATTAAAACTGCCATGTTAGCGACCATGGAATTCATCAAGGTACGTCTAACGGACTCACGTTTGGCATCGCTTCTTAGTCCCCGTTGTGAATCTGAATAACAGCTCTCCAATTTAGAGGCATGAGTGTAGATGTCAGCTCTTTCAGCAGCTTTGTTCGTTCTTAGCCCTTCTATGTTAAATAACAGTGGTTTTCTTATTTCAGTATTTAAAAGCAGATATTTACAGCATAGTTCTAGTGTCCAGAAAATGGTGTTTCAGTGCGGGCCACAAGAAAGGAGCACACGCAAGCAGTAATGAGGTTGTGATTTGAGTCTTTTGTTATGTCAGAGTAAGACATGGGGAGCTATAGTGATACAGAGTTCTTCTTCAAAAGGTAAGTGGAGTGCTGCTGTGATAGGTCTCTTGTGGTTAGAATTCTAATCTTCCTTTATTCAGATTTTGAAAAATGTACTTCTGAGCTTGTTAAACATTTTTTTGCTTACGCTGTCTTACAATTACTTCTGGAATTTGTGCCAGTCAAATTTGCGTTGCCTGTCAGAATGGAAGAGTGGATCAAGCGCTGTCTTTGGGCTTTCTGCTGTGCTGGATAGCTGGAGATCTTACAAATTTCATAGGCTGCTATTTAACAAATCAACTGCCAGTTCAGGTAATCTGCCAATATTCCTACTTTTTGATTTATCCTTTTCAAACCAGCTCTTTAAACTCTAAGATAACTTAATATTGCCCAGCGAAGTACGTACTGGGAAAGAAAATAGTTTTGTATTCTCTTCACTGATCTACCATCTATAAAATAAATCGTAATTTCCTAAACGTTTACGTTGATACTGTTATGTGCTATAGGAACCGTTTCGCACTTGTAATTAACACTCAAAGAGACTGAATGTTGTTCAATGAAGAGTGAAATGGGGAATCTTCATTTGAGTTTCAGCTTCAAAGTGAGCTTGCAGAGCAGATAGGGCTGGAAGGAAGTTGTGGTGTTTAGGTTGTAATAGATCAAGCTGTTTTGGGGTTACTACTCTTTAAGCTTGCTATTTCATGTTTTCTTTTTTCTTTCTTTTTTTTTAAGGAAAATTTTATTAGCAAGAAAATGCTTGGAGTTGTTAATCTGACTAATTTGAAAATGTATTTTCTTCGTTAAGGGGAGGGTTTCTGTGAAAGAAACAGTAGTTGTCAGCAATACATCAGTTTTGTCTGAAACTTCCTTATCTACTCTTTTTGTTTTTCACTCTCAATTAAAAAAGAAAGAGGTATGTGTCAGCCACCTGCAGAAGTTTTCACAGGCTGGAGATGGACCCAAGGGTGGACAGAGTTGTCTTCTCTTTTACAGCTTAACGTGCGGTGCTAACCGGTCCATGTCCCCATTATGAAAAGGGGAAGAGAGAACGCTGTTTCTGTCTTATTGAGGGAAGCAGCGCTGAGTAAGATTGGTAGCTTCCCAAGTGCTGGGAAACTAGGTGGAGCAGACTTACGTTTTTGGGCAGGAAGGATTCAGCAAGTCTGCCCAGGTAGGAGTTTGTGCTCTGCATCCTGGAAAATGACCAGCTATTGGGATTGTGTCAGCAAGTCCCCGTTGCGTAAGGTTTACATTGCAGCAGTCTAACTTGTTGTGTACTGGACATGGGGTTTTTTTTGTTTGTTTGGTTTGGTTTGGTTTTTTTTTTGTCAGTCCTTTGGTATATGTTATTCACATTATGATTATGAAGGAAAAGTTCCATGCAGTTAAGGTATTTTGAACTGTTTGTATACTGAACAAGCAAATGCATCTTCTCTTTCAGATTGTCACTGCCATTTTTTATGTTAACATGGATATAATTATGATTTCACAATTTGTCTACTATAAGCTCAAGAATCAGAAGATGGCAAAATGTAAGGTTTTTCAACAATTAAAATATTCTCCATAATGTAGCACACTCTTTACTCTGATATTTTCTACAATGCTTAAATAAATTTATTTCAGAGGGATCAAAATATAGAGTGCACAAGTTCTGGTTGAAGTTGTCAGGCCTGTTGCTTCCAGTTTTCTCAAGCTCACATGAAAATCCTGCCCTTTCTCTTCTCTCCCTTTCTTTTCTTACCCACATAATATCAGTAAATACTTTCCGTCTAGTACTTTCAGTTTATGTAGACATACAAAATTTGGTCATTTTGTGGAATCTAGTTCCAGATTTTAACTTACTCCATGGTTTTACTATCTGCTTGCAGCTATCTAAACCTATGTGTAAGTTGAAAGCAAGCATTATTTCTTTGTGGGGTTGTTAGTTTCCTCCATGTTGATGGAAACCGGACTTTATTTGCTTACAGCATAAAATACCTTGACATCTTCATGCGTTCTGTTTCAATACATAGAACTAAAAAATATATTCAAGGGGAATGAGATTACTTGAGTTGTCCTTCATAAAATCCTGGCAGTAGTTGTGGGATTCAGCCTACCAATGGACTACTGTTTTGACTGAAATGGAAGACAAAGCTCTGTTCACATTGTATCAAATCAAAAATATTAACTCATCAATCTAAAAAAAAAAAAGTATCCAAGAAGATCCATGGTACAGGAGAGGTAACGAAAAGCTGAAGTAAAACAGATGCCTGCCCAGCAGACTAAATAGGGACAAAGCAGATTCAGTCAATATGCAACTGATAATAAACCTGGAGATAGGTCAGTGCTGAAGACATTTCTTTCCTGCTGCCTGCTCTTGAAAGTTGTACGTTCTGACTGCCAGTGTCTGCTTCAGCTCAAGGGTTTGCATAGCAGGAGAGGGAGCAGTGGTGCTGTGATGAAAGCTGTAAAAGAGGGCGTTTCGATACCCAGTTCTGGAGCAGTTCCCTAGACAAGTCGGTCAGGTTTGCAGCCTGTGGGACAGCACTGCTAAGTCTGTGTTATTTAGACAACAGGTCTTTAGGACGGGCTTACTAATGCCATACAGCAGTTTGTTCCACTGGTGACAGTGACTGCAGGCCTTTACCAGCATCTTGCAGGTACAGAAGATAGCATAGCTCCAGAGCTCTGGAGGATCACCTGCCCTTTCCAAGTTGTCTTGGAGACTTGCTAGGTGGAGTCTGTGTCTTGGAATACGTGAATCTCAGTAAGACTGGACAGCTAGCTAACCACGGACCCAGAGACTGGTCCAGCAGAGCGCTTAGATTATGTCTGTATCTTAAAGATTTTTTTTTTAACTTAAATTTCAAATATCCTTGCTTTTGCAGTTTTAAATCAAGATATACCAAAAGGAACTGTTACGTTCTATTTAGCAGCCTTCTGTTTATAAGCTGTTATTTAATAGGAAACTATTAGGAGTTAATATGAGAGACAAGCTGAGTATGAAGATTTTCTCTCTGGGTAGCAGTGCCCGTTTAAGGAGCTCCCCTCCTGTTCCTGCACTGCCACCCTCAGATGTTGCGCGAAGATGCAGCACAACTGTGATAGTGAGCAGGGGTGGGCACAGAGCCCAGAAGAAAGAAGTGGACTTACATTGCTGCCAAGAAAAAGATACATGAAATTGTACCTTTACATTTACATATTTATATTGCAAACAAAAAGTAACCTTAAATCAGCAGCAGATGTTATTTTTCAGCTAATTTGTTTGTTTTTCATTCTAGGCAGCAAAAGCCTGAGGAATTTCTGTATAACCTGGATCCTGGTGTGTATAGCGCTGTGCGCTGTTTTACCTTGCCAGCTGTTACTAAGAAACCAGCACCAGAGTACAGTAATCAAAAGAAATAATGTAAGTTCTTACCTGCTTCCATTAAAAAACCCAACTGTCTTGAAAAGATGGTGTACTCTGAGCTTTAAAGAAATTTGGATGATGTTTCTAACAGTGATTTAGAAATCTTAAATGTGGCACTGTGCGGATGTTTTAACTATGGACCACATATCCCAAAATAAGGAAGTTATAAATTGCTTTTTTTTTGGCAGCTTCCTGTGCTTCAGGCCTGTTCTGTCCCGTGGGTCGTTAGGACGTGCTGCTCTGTGAAATAACATGTGTACGTGTTGTCTTCCTGCTCGTCTTAGACGCTGTCGACATCCATGTAGAGACTACACAGTCACAAATGAAATCAATAAAAGTGGAAAAGTACAGTTGTACCTGCTGCTGCTGTCCTTTCAGCAGGAAAGTTCACAGGCTGTTCTGGCAATTTTGTGGCCTTCATACTAATGCCAGCAAAATAATTGTCATCTGACAACATTGCCCAGCAGGGAAGCAGCTTATTTTCAAAACACAACTAGAGTGAAAAAACTAACAACTTCTAAACTGTGAAAAATGAGTATTTTGCTCTCTCCAGACAGGATTATTCATTTTTTTTTTTTCAGTGGCCCTAGCAACAGTTCTTCATTTTGGTTTGAATTATTGTGCCCAGGCTTTTTTAGCAGGAGGACAGGATTGATATTAGTGTCGTATCCTAAAGCCCAGCACTGGTTTTGATCTTGGTCGTGGCTATGACGCAGCAGTGTGCATTGTTGTGAGATAAAGATTAAACCCTTTCTAGCCCTCTTTGGTCATTTGAAGAGCAGCGCTGAACTGCTTTGAAAAGAGTTCTGTCCGGAAAATCAGCCCGTGGACTTTCAGTTTAATCCTCTGAAATGCCTGAAAACATTCTTGCCAAAATATATGTACCTTTCTTTTTCAGAACTCTCTTGATATGATTGAAATGTCAGGCTTCATCTGTGGCTATATATCCTGTGTGTTTTACTTGGGAAGTAGATTTCCTCAGCTGTATAAAAATGTAAGTAGGTTTTTGGCTAAATACACTTATATATTTTACAAAATACTCTGTGTTACTTTAGGTCTTGGATTCTCCCTGACAGTGAGCTCTCTTGGAATTGAAAGCTTACTTTGCTTTTGTGAATGTTTAAAATGGTAAAGAATTTTTTTTTTTTTCCCATTCAGAGGAGGATGGTGAGAATTTTAGGAAAATGTTGGTCTTTGATGAAAGATTGGCTGGGGAAGAGGAAGTGTTTGCAGTTGGATTTATCAGGTCTGAGCAGAGACATGCTGTGTGTGGTTGTTGTCATAAGCAAGTGGTGCCTCCCATTTTCTTTCTCCAAACTATTCTACCTTAAGTAACCAACCATAGGATCAAAAGTTAGAATGAGAGGAAAATCAGTTTAGAAGTGTAGCCCGTTTTCACAAAGATGCTGTTACTGACTTGTTTTTTTTCCCCACAGCCTTTTCACTATCAGTATTTAAAAAAAAAACCAAAAACAAAACAAGAAACAAAACACTAAACCAACACAGAAAAAAACCTGAATGTTTTACATTGTCAGTTGTGTACAGGCATTTTAGTTGTTTATGGAAATAATTAGTTCGTTTCCAAGGCTGTTCATATTCCACCTCTACCTTTTCTTTCACAGCCCGAATACCACAATATTTTCAAAAAGGTCTACTAAACAGACTGATAGAGCAGCAGATTTCTTAAGGACTAAATATCATTTGGAAGCAGATTATCTTTGCGGCTTTGCATTTGCATAACAATTACCTTAACCCGAGCTGCCTCTTAGAACTGTAAAAATTGCTGTAGTTCTCAGTGATCTGTGCTGAAGGTACTGAACTCGGAGGGTTCGGAGCCCAGGAAGAGATGGACAAGAATGACTGAAAGTCTTTGGATGTATTATAGTACAAAATGCCAAAATGATCTATAACTGACTCCTCTGATATGTGTTTTAACATTTCTTTGTATTTGTAAAAACTTTTGTGTTTAGTTCCGAAGAAGATCCACAGAAGGCACCTCTTACCTGCTGTTTGCCTTAGCCATGATGGGAAACTGCACCTATGGACTGAGCCTTGTTCTAAAGATGCCAGCCACGCAATCCTTCCGGGCCCTCTACTTTTTACACCATCTTCCCTGGCTCATTGGGAGCTTTGGAGTTTTGTTTCTGGACATTTTTGTATCCTTTTCCTGTTATAGGTAGAGATTCTCAAGATAGGCTTGTTAATAAGTAGATCAGAAACTTCAGTGGATATTTTTTAAATCAATTTTTTTTCTATGTTTCTAATCTGATCATAAATTCTTCTTTCTGAACAATAGTTTTAATGCTTTTTAAAATAATATTTCTTGATAAGAATAACAAGTATAGAAGATACCTACGTGAAAGCTACACTGCACAGGTTAATTTATATCTTGTAGCCAATGTGTAGTATACTAAACATTGCAGGGGAAGAGGGTGTGTTGCATGTTGTGCTGCTTTTCTTAGGTTTGCCTTCTGATAAGTGTAAAAAAAACAAACCAAACCAACACAAACCAACAAAAAACCCAAACAAAACAAACAAAAAACCCCAAACAAACAAACCAAAACAAACCCCAAACCTGTTTGTTTTTAAAAGCAAATATAGAATTAAAGCTTTGAGAATTTGCTTAAATTCTAAGCGTTGCTAGATTGCATTAACGTCAGAGACAAACAGTGAGGTTTTGGCAGACTTAGTTTCACAAAATAGCACTTGACAAAGAAATGCTGCAGCTACCCTTAACTGCAGAATTTGGGGCAAAATCAGATGCATTGAGACGCTGAGTGCTCCTGAAAACCGGCGGCTATGCTCACGGCGTCACGCTAGGGTACCCAGCTACGCAGTTAAAAGATTAGTATGCCACTTTCTTGAAAGTCCTGAGCAAGCTTAGAACACTGTAATTTTTTATTCTTATACTCAGAGGACATACATAAGATGCTCACAGTATATTAATTATTGTTAGTCATGCTCTTTCTAGATTGAGCATTAGCATTTTGTGATCAAGAAAGTAAAAGCAAAATGTTTAGAGTAATATTGTACTCTTGCTTTAAAAGGCTGCTGAGCAGTGGTGTGGTGATACTGGCTCTTGCCGTTCACTGTAGGTTTATAGTCACCTCTCTTGTTACTATAGCTTATATTTTCACTTAAAAGTATATAAAGAGGAGATTTTCTGATTTTTCCCGAAGTAAGAATTTTAGGTTTGTGTCTGAAAACATCTCGGTGCTTAGCTCCATGAGCTCAAAGTATAAAACAGGATAAAATGAAGAGTGATTTCAGGACCGTGCTGAAGCGTATTGCGTTAATCCGTTCCATATTAAAAGGAAGTTCTTTACCAGATTTACCTGGAACGCTTCCAGAAGTTATGATTCCCAGGCACCAGTCTTGTCTTTCTGATTAAAGTCGTTGCATAAGCCACCCCAATTAGAGCAGCGATGGGACAGCCGACCCCGGCCTTGGGATGGACTGGTAAATTATGCTGTCACTCACAGCAGCCGTCTGTGCTTTCTGCGTCTCCAGCCCTGGTGATGTAAGCGGGCAGCTCAGTAAAACATTCTGCATCGTGGGAACACAGCGCTCCACTGCAGTGGTGAGACTAAACTGTGGTTCGTGGCCTGTTTTGGGATAGATTGTAGTTTTATCTTTTCTGAGACGCCGCAGTTTCTTTTGCAGGAGCAGACTGCAGGGATTCAGGGTTGGTTGCTCACGTGGCTGGTTTGAGCGCTCAGACCTTTGTTCCATGACCGAAGTAGTGACTGTCTTCCACCCCCAGTTGGAAACATAAACAGGCCAGTATTTATTTACCCAAAAACCCCTAGAATTTGATCTTGATGACCATTACAGTAAGTTATGTGCATATTTGCAGATGCCTTTCTATGATGTACTCTGAAAAGGAACTTTGATATTGGCCACAAACCTCCCTCCTCTCCGAGCCCTGCCCCAGGACCGCGGTGCCAGTGTGCACATGACATTCATTTCTTGATTGGAGTCTGAATGCAATCTTGCTAATAGTCCTCCAGTTCAAATTATATTGGAAACAGATGCTTCCGAATCAGGTTGAGGAGCTTATAGGAATCTAGTCAAGTATACAGCGTTAGTTGAAAATGTATGAAGTATTTGTAATCAAGAGAAAACAAAAGCAGACCTCCTGCTTTGAGAAGCCCTGAAGGTATGGAAGTCAGTGCTTTTAAAGAGAGCTTCACTGCTGTCTCTTGCCAAGCAAGAAAAAAAAGCAATCTAACAAACTGATATGTCATGTTAGGCCAGAAAACGAAGAACAGGATCACCTGGGCTTAGGAAAACAGAGAGACTAAACCAAAAAGTCCTAATTTCTAAGAGGAAGGTGTTTCATAATTGACCGTTTGTGTGGCAGACAGCCTCTGTTTTGAGGAGTAGTTGCAGAAATTGCCTAATTCTGGTCGACTTTTTTCCTGATAGTGTCCAGAGTTTCACTAGTGGAAGATAAACTCCACTCATTTCTCAAGGTCCAAGCAAGGATTAAGAGTTCACTTACTCTGTGTCTGCTGCAGTATTCTCTTGCTTCCATCTGACACAGCTGGCACTGACTATTTTTAGAAACAAATGGACTCCTGATTGTAGCAGGAACAGCAGCTCTGGTGTTACTTAGCGCAGGATTACACTGGAGCTGTTTCAGCTCAGTTTTACAGGATAACACAGTCATCCTGTTTCCTTGGTGTCCCCAGTTAAAGTTATTTGGTTGCACAAGAAGACAATTATTTTCAATAAGTAATGGAAGTGTTCAGTTGTTTGTAAAGTATGACTTGTCCTCCTTTTCATTTTAGGAGGAGTTTTGTAGAGTTACACATTTGAATTATAAATTGGACGTTATTTTGTTTTACAATAAATGTTTCACTCCAACTGCTGCTTTGCAGCAGAAGGTGGTGGAGTTTCTCAAGAAACCACAAAGCCCAGGGTTGAAGTGGGCCCGGTGGGGTGTCTTGTCAGAGACATGAAATCCAGATTTGCCTACTGCAGGGTGCCATGGTGGAACTTACTAGTGCCTTATTTGGTGTGCATGGTTACTTGGTGTCTCACTTGTACACAAGGATGCAACACTACGTGTTTTAAAATCAGCTGATGACCAGTTCTGCCCGTAGACTTTCAGCAGCAGCCATCACCAAGTTTCCAAAATAACCTAGTGCAAGGTTTTCCAGAAAACTTTGTCCTTTTCTGTAAGTCTGCTACCTCTTTCACCCTGCTTGCTTCCTCCCCTGCTCCCACCAGAACCAAACTCTGCTTTGTATTTAGTTCAGGCAAAGCCCTTTACCAGGATTTTTGCCTTTTTTTTTTTTTCTATTTGACATCACCCCGTTGTCAGAGAGCTGCGTTCATATCTTCCACGTGTACTTCTTTTCATTAAGCGCAGCCAGGTTGTTACTGGATAGCCAAAGTACGTTCAGCAAGAGCTAAGCTGTGCACAGACTCTCCTCTTGCACCTTTTGTGATTTGTAGGGCAGCCACTTGGAATCCATTACGTACTTCTGCAAAACATCACGCTTTATGATTTAATTACACCGTGCAAAGAATATAAGCCTGACCTTACACTTCAGCCAGGAGAGTTTCCCAGCCAAACATTTGACTTCTCTGCGCTCCTGTGAATACTCACTTTTGTCTCAAAACTGGTTTGTTTTTTGAATTGTCATTAAATTGTTTAGTTTAACGAAGCAAATTTGATACGCTAGCTGAGCGGCTGTCGTTAACTTCACTCAGAGAAGTCAATTTTGTTGTCTCCTCTGCTTTGGGCTGTCTGCTTGCTTAGGTCTTAAAGCCTCCCCCAGAAATTCAGACCTGAGCAGCAAGTTAGTTTCTGTATTAAGTAGTCTTGGCAGTTCTAGCATTTATTTTAAAAATAAGAGCAGCTGAGTACAAATGCTACAAAAACATATTGTGGAAATACTGTTTGATAAGCTCCACGTAACCCATGTTTATGATTTACTCCTCCTTAAAAAGGCTCTTGCTGTTGCCGGCTCGGTGGCTAGGAGTGATAACGCCCAGTGCTGCTCCCAGGCTCATCCCAAGCCCACGGTGTGGTGTCAGCAGATTTCATTCCCAGTTCACAGTGTCTTTTTGCACCAGTGCAACTATTAAGACATGGGGAGGTGCTCAGCTGCAAGTCCAGTAAGGCCTATAAAAAAGAAAAAAGAAGGCAGGAAATTTAAGTGTTAGCTGTATGTGCTATAAAACTAATCTGCTAAGCTCTTGGAAGAAAGCATTCCCACATAATGCTGTAGAAAGACTGGAAAAGGAGCGCTGAGCTGCTGTCTCTGAAGGAAATCCTGTCTAGTCTTCAGTTGGGGGGAGCTCAGAGGTGGGATGCTGGAAAGCTTTGGGAAGATGGGATAATTCTTGGGGCTCTGCTTGGGATAGAGAGATTTTCCTCTCCGTTCAGCCAGGCCTCCCAGAAAGCTCCCTCTTATTTTTATAAATAATTACGTACATTAACCTGGCTTCTGGTACACGCTGCTTTGCATTTCGTGTCGTTTCCGTATCGATTTACTGTGACCAGGAAATCTTTATTCGCTAAGATGCTATGGATATTTCTTAGAATAGAATAGAAAAAATACGTAAGGGAAGGGCATAGCTGGCGAGGTTTGCATGATATCTGTATATCGTAAAACGGTGTCTCTACCAAAAAATTAAGTGGTTTGTATCATGTTTAGTACTCAAGTATAAAACTACTCAACTATCTAGAAAAAGAATCTGATGAGTAAGAAATCTCCTGTCTATTCTAGATGCACACTCCTGATTTTTTTTATTTAAAGGCTTTCTGTGCTCAAAGTGGATAATTTTGTTTGAGAGCTGGAACCCTCAAGAAAAAGGACAAGTACGCACTTTTCATTCTTTTCAGATTAGCAGCATTTCCAAGGGTCTGTTTTACAACAGAAATAAATAATTACGTCTCATTGCACAATTCTGCGTTGAAAACAGCATGAAATATTGAGTCATAGCGTTGCCTGCTTCTCAGTCCCTGTAAATATCAAACCGCCAAGAATTTTGCAGGAAATGAGAACTTTGTTTTCTGATCAGACCTTGCTGCTCTATTGCTAAGAAAAGTTTTGAGTAACTTCCCCTCCCTACCAGCATCCACCCCCAGCCCAGCCCGCAGTATTTCGACGGCAGAGGCTGGAGTAGTACAAGGTGAGATGTTTGATTCCGCGTTGTGCCTAGGTGAACCGCGTTCCTGTTCTTTTTTCCAATTAAATTTGCACTTGGGATCCTTGCAAGCCTGAGGATAAGGTAATAAAGGAATTTTCATGTGTATTTGAGCCACGTAACCAAGGGGATTGGAAGTTTTGAGGTAGAATTTGTCTCTATGTTCCCTTTTCTAGTGTTGCAAGTGAAATATGATTAAACTTTTTGCCATGAAGAAGTACGGAAAATGCGCTTTAGGTCGGATTTGGAAAAGGTTATATGCTAATGTAGAAAATTCCACAGTTGGGATTAAATAAATGGATAATACTGACACTACAGTACGTGAATTAGCTACAGCAAGTTTTAAGCTTTCCTCTGCGGACTGCGGTATTCAGAGTCTGTGCCAGAACTAAATGGATGGCTGCTTTTATTCTGTACGGCTTATTTTGGTTTGAATTGAAAGCGAGTACTGCAAGCGCTACGTCTGTATCCTAGTTAATTACTTCCTTACCCCAAAATAACAGGTGACTCTGCAATTCATCCTGTATCGTCAGCGCCAGGAAAGGCAGTCCGGTTTCGTGGCGCTGGAAGTGGAACCGTTGCTGGTGAGCGAGGAGACTGCCTAGTGCCGGGCTGGATTCGGCTCCTCTTTCCGTTGGGATTTGCTCGTGGATGACTTTGTCAAACAGATTGCAATTGCTTAGGGACCAAATTTATTACTTTTTTGTTATTATTTATTTTGGCATTGTCATTACTTCTTTGCAAACGGCATGCCAACAATAAAATAGTTAGTATTTACTGTGGTGTTTCAGGATAGATAGGATTTGTTTTTCCTGATTATTTCCCATTTTAGCTGTTTCTCCCCAAAGTGTGATGTGGAATCACCACCATAGGTGCTGTAGAAATATTTATTTGACATCGTGATGCAGTCCATATCACAGGAGGACTATTTATTTTTAGATTAATTTGTGCATCTAGTTAGCAGTAGCGTGGCTGGTTTAGAACCGGTGGATGAGTTTACCCCTGTGCCTTGAACCCAGCCTGGAGTTTCAGACTGATTTAAACTGGAGCCTGCTTGTGTTGCGTGTAACTTTTGGCCTTTTTTCAGTTGTACTCAACTTTGTATGATTCAGAAGAAAAAACATTCTATAATTAAGCAACTGCAGTGCAGAGGATCCGTTACTGATGCAAAAGCAGAATCCTGGTGTAAGTGGGTGGGAGCCACACGTACGGCTTGCTGCAGGCTATCAGTCTGCATTTTATTTTTAAGAATTAAAGCATTTATACAGCAGTACATGTGTGTTCCAAGGAATGTAACTACTGTATCTCATCATACAGCCCATATAATGTTTTTGTACAACACGCGTTTTCTTTGCACCTTCTGGTTTAGGTAAGTACCCCAGGGGAAAAAAATTAGGAGCTAAGGAGACGGTACCTTGCGATTGCGGATTTTTTTTTTTGCAATACTGTGTTGTGTTTGAAGAAAACTTCAATAAAATTATCTCAAAAAATAAACTTCTCCTTAGTATTTCATTGAATATAATGATTCACTCTTCAGTGAAGAAGTTTGTGAACAAAAGAGCTGGTTTTTTTTAATAAAGGTCACTATGAGCATTTTCTACATTTGCAGGTTTAGCATGAAACTCCTTCCCTTTGATTTCACATAACTGTTAAAGGGACACAGTTTACATTTGGTTTTTAAGCAATACAATAAAAAAACAAATTTATTTTTACGGAATAAAAGAAACTGAGTGCAATTGATCGTATCTAAATTGCAGCCAAAAGTGCACACTAAAATTGGCACGTTCACTGTTATAGACCCTCACGTACCGCTGATAAAATGGCGTTGGGGTGGTTTGGAGGGGTTGGGGGCAACCTCATCCCCGCTGCTGGATACAGACGTTTAATTTCAACTTCTCTTACAGCAGTAACTTCCAGGAATAACTGAACTCTGCGGTTTTGCTGGAAAACAACTGGGTTGTGAAGAGCTGAGTACTCATGAAACCTCGGGTGGCTCGGCGAGGCGCAGAGGGTTTCTGCTGGACCTACCCCGGTGAAGTTGGTTGCGTTATCAGTCTCGCCGCGTCCTTATAGCAAACATGTTTTCCCCGATTTCCAAAGCGAGGAGGGGGTGTTAGAATTAACCTTCTCCATACGTAAATTAAAATGCCGTTTGTCTCGTGCAGATTTATACGCTGTGCGCATGCGATTATCCAACTCGTGCCTGGCTGGTGAGTGAAACCATGACTTGGTACTTTTGGATGCAGTTAGAATTTGTCCTCACATCATTTCTTCACAGATTATTTCTCCTTTTATTGCTATACGTAATCCTATTCTGGGATGTCTTTTTATCCCCATTTCGTACCGTTGTTTAGTAGAGCAGCCAAATACGGGCTATGGACAGTTACAGTGGTTTAATTGGAGACTTTTAATGGAAAATAATTTAACTTTTTAAATGTGAAGGATGTAAGGTCTTTGCTATCCCTTTGCTCAGCCCGTAATTATTTCCTCAGGACCAGACCTTGCTGTCTCGGAAGGAGAAGTTAGAGCTGTGCCCAAATACACCAGGTTAGAGACTGAAGGGCAGATCCTGATCACCTCGTCGTTAATCCCAGCCAGGAAAACACGGCACGTAGCTTCCATCACAGCTATTCTGTTGGAAAGCGAAGTGTCTTAATCTTCTCGCTTTGTGCTACTAATTCTGCCCCTGTGCTGCGTGTAATCCAAGATTAACGGCATTGTGTTCTAATTTTATTTTTCTAACTATCATGGAAATCTCATTAACTAAAGGAAACATCTAAAATGTCTTCAGGGCTTTATTTTTAAACAAATTAATCAAATAATTTAGCTAACAGTTGTCTGTTGTCCACAGAAGATTCTTCCATGAATGGAGTCACTCCTGGCCGTTACACATTGGTTTGGATCGCTTGTTTCAATAAGAAAAATAAGTATTTGTTCCCCACTTTTGATAGTCTCCTGAAATTTAAGGTTTTTCTAAAGTCATGTGTGTATTCTCACGGACAAAATGAGTTATTAGTCTAAAGGGAAGAAAGCTGGTTCACTCAGTAGGAAGCATGGAGCGAGATCCACCGCTGTCGGCTGCCCTGGCCTCCCATTCCCTCCGCTTCCCCCTGAGCAGCTTTGAAGCTCCGCAGCATCCTACGGGAGCAACGGAAGAAGCTCCCACGAGGGTTTTAGTGCCATACCTTCCAGAGGGGGTTTGCTTCCAGCTCTGCCAAAAGTACAGCCAAAAACCCCACCTTATTTTCAGGTTCAGAGAGCAGAGGCCAACGCCGCGCCGCTTGTGTTGGTGCCACCTCTTTGCGTGACATGGTGTTTGACGTTTAGGAGTTAAACATCCGTGCGGCACCGTGTGTAAGAAGCTGCAGGTTAAGTTAATCGAAGGTTTAACGGAGGGAACCCTAAGGAATTATTATCCGCATCCAGAGCCTGGGTCCCCTCAAGTGGCATTTATTGGTACTCGGGTAACAGCCAACAAAGAAAACTTAAGGGATAACGAGGAAAAGACATGGAAAATGCTTTGCAGCACAGCACTTCCTCCACCAGGTCCAACTCGTCCCCGCAGTGCTGTGGCGGTGAATTTTAAAGACATTTTAAGGGTGGCAGGGAGGCTTAATGAATATTAAGAGCTTGTAGTACTTCAGTGTCCGTCTGCGTGGCAGTTTGCTGCCACTGAAAATATACGGCGTGGAGCCAGGGCATTGATTCACACCGTGATGAGCGGGGTCGCCATCACGTGCTCCAAACAGCGTTTAAATGATGGCTGCGGAGGAAGTTAAGACCAGTTTAATTCAGCTAAATAATACTCTTAATGATAAACCGTTAAAATCCAGTTGACTTTTAGATTCTAGCAATTGTGTCAGACAAGGTGATTACACTCAGCATCAGTATTGATAATCATTAAAACAGATTAAACTATCGACTGAGGAACATGAAACACTGGTTGGCTCCAGCCGAAGTGCTGGTTTGGCTTCACAGTGGTGCCCATCCTGCTCCCTGAATGACTCCGCTTTTCCCACCAAGCTGGACATACGATGGGTGGGAACGCTGGAGCAGAGCAGTTGGGCAGGGTGACGTGGTTCTCCGTGGCCGCTCTCCTCCAGGGCTGTCCCCTAGCACCGAGGTCATGGTGTCTACAGCAGAACCAAAGACTTTTGCAGGACCAGTGGTAAGTGGAGCAGAAGAAGCCAAGGAAGCGGGGGTGGGATGCTGGGGGAGAGGAGAGGGAGGTGTGTGTGAAGGGGAGGAGAAACCACCTCATCAGAATTGGCCTTTTTTTTTTGCCGTAAGCAGCACTTGGCACCTGATGGGTTGGCCATAACATGGGAGCTTGATCTTAAAAATATCCTCCAAATCAGTGAGAGATGTTTTGCAGGTGGGCAGAATGGATGATGCAGAAGAGTTCTTGGGCACGTTGGAGGAGAAATTGCTCAGTGTTCAACATGGCTTCTTGGAAACACAGTGTCCTGCTCCAGAGCTCTGCTAGCGGCCATTTTGTTGGCGCTTTTCCGTCTGCCCTTGGCTGTAACGCGGTCTGTCTGCGTTTGGGGCGCTCTGGTGAGGTGCGGCTGCTGGTTTGCTATGGGGATGTTGAACACTTGCTCATCCCTGCCTTCGACGGCAAAGGGCTTTTTAAAACTGATTACTGGTCTGGCTCGAGTTGTATCATCCTGTAAATATAGAGGGAAGATGGGCAGTTTATGATGTCTGACTTTCCTACAATATTTTTTTATTAAGTAAACTGTAATGGAAATATTGGGTTTTCATTTCTCGCTTGCTTCTTTCCCAACAATTGCCAGTAAATCAAAGTTGCAAAAAGCCATCTCTCCCTCTGCGGCAGAGCAAATGGCAGCCCGGCGGTCACTTACTTTTGGAAACGCTATCGCCTGATTTCGAGGCACTCAGCAGCCTTCAGTGCTGATGTATCGACACTTGCAGCTTTCAGATCAAGAAAAATAGCGGAGAGTAGCACTTCCAGCAGAGAAATGTCCATTTTTTAAAACAAGGACTGCCAGTTGGAGTTACACTGAGATAAGTGCCAAGCTTAGGAAGCAAGCATGTATTTCTTCCCCTCTTCTTCCAGCATCTCCTCGTGTTTGCGCATCTCCGTGCAACATGTCAGCACGTTGAGCAGCACGGAAACCCTCTGCCAGCCCCCAGCCCCAGGGGTGGGGACCAAGACGGTGGGGCACCTCTCCCATCGCACATGGAAGGACCATGGCTTCTCCTGGGAGATGAGTCCCAGCCAAAGGTTTGCGGTGAAATGCGTGGGTGCTGAGCCGCTGCTGCTGTGAGTGACCCCTACAAAAGGATGGTGTTGGCCTTGGAACCCACGCGTTTCTTGTGCGTGTAACTCTCCCACGCCTATTTGCCGCCTTTTCCTGGTGCTGCTGTGGGAGCACTCACAGATTCCCACCGTGTCTGGGCACCAAAACACAGATTGAGGTGCTGCTAAAGTACAAATCTTGCTGCTCAGTGCAACACAACCGGCAGCACGAGCACTTCCATCCATCCATGCGGCACAGCATCTCGCAGCGAGCTGAGACTGCGCTCTGCCGGCGCCTGCTGCCAAAGAGCACAATCCGTCCATGCCCTCTGTAAAATCCACATCTCACGGAAAGAGAGAGATTTTTTTTTTTTTTTGATGCAAGTCACCATGTCTGGCTTAATTTTGAAACAGTGTGGGCTAAAGAGGCTGGGAAGGGGGTCTGGGTTGCACCAAGGTCGACAGGCCTTCCGTGCCAACTCCAATTGCCGCGCACACGGCGTTCAGTTTAGAAAAGATTATAACACATATTGCAGATGTGTTCAGCTTTAGAGCACGTCTTGTCTCCCAATCTTCCCTGTGCTAACACGCGTCAGCTCAATCTCCCTGCCCACAACAGACATTATTGCAGTCGTGCTTTGGAGCCAACGGAACCGACGACAAACCTAACGCAATCCTGGAGGCGGCCGCCGCCGCCAGAAGATGCCCCAAGCACAGAGCTGGAGACGGGTTTTATTTTAATCCCTCTTTATTCTATATTTCGCTCTACACTTAAAACCAGGTATGTGATGGGGATGTATTAAATGTTGATCTTCTTGCTCAGCTCCCTGCTAATGTGATTTTCAATACCTCATCACGGGGAAACTCTGAATTCTTTTGTCTTCATGTAAAAGTGCTGTCACAAACACAAGCGAGTTCTCAGTGTGATGAGACCCTTAAAAAGAGGGAATTGGTTTTGTTGTTGTTGTTGTTACTGATGTCTTTTGAAAAGGATGTCCTCAAGGTACAGGAACAGCTATAGCTGCCGGTATTCTGAGTTGCTCTGATGGCTTCCACTGCAAAGGGAGCTTGGTGATGATGGATGACTTCTGCAGCTTCTCAGCAGCACCCCTGGAACACCCCGCTGCCGGAAGGTGTGCCTCTCGCAGGTGAATTTGGGTAAAAGAAGGCCAGGAGCTTGCACAGGAGTTATTCCTCAACAACTCCATGTGTGTGTCAGAGCAAAGCATCCGCAAACGATGCTGAGGGCAGGAAAACCTTTCAGGAGCTGGTTGCTTGTAGGCAAACACCTTTGAGGTAAAGAGCAGACCTCGCCAAGATGTCCCTTGCGCCCCTGGTCTTTGCAGCTGCCGTGTCTGGTGCTGCAGGGCTTTCCACCCTCTCTTGTCCATGGCTTTTTTTCCCCTAGACCTGTTTAAGGTCTTTATTTGGTTTTTCTTGAAACATTTTAATAAAATCACTGCTTTAATGTAGAAAGACTTTTCTTGACAGCTGAGCAGTACTTGTGTGCACTCACTGATTTCGTTGAGGTGATCTGGGGGTGTTCACCCAGGAGTGAGGATCTGGGGGAGCTGTTTTGTTGTGTTTGAGCTCTTGGAGAGGAGACAAGTGAGTGCTTTGGCTGTATTGCCCAGGCAATAGAAGGTTTACAGACATGGGAAATGGCCCACGAGACTTTGTAAAATCTTCTTCGCTTAAAAGGAATTGGCTAGGCAACCGCTTCAGAAAGGGAAAAGGAAAAAGATGTGGGAAGAGGATTGAGGGAAAGCGGAGTGGAGGCGCTGAGACAGAAGGTGTTATCCTTGAGGTCGTTATCCGTGGTCCGTTGTGGGCTCTGGGGCAGGAGCCGTCCCTCACCTGCACGGAGCCAGCACCACAGGGCAGCCCCAGCCCCACGGGCAACAGCAGGGTTAGGGTTGGGGTTATGGGCCCCTCCACCTCCCTCATCCTGCGATCAAGGTACCCAATTATACCTTCCAACCCTTCATCAACGCAGCCATGAGGACGCTCACTGCCCATGCTGGTTCTTTGGGGGCGCCTGCAGTGTCCCCCACAGGCCAGGTACTTCAGTGCAAGCCCACCTCTAATTAATAGCAGTGTTTGCTTAAACAGATCAATGTCTGTCCTCGACCTCAGCGCACAACTTAAGCTATTACTGTATCACTAAATATGAAATGAGCTATAATACATCGGAGAGGCAAACCGCGTCTATCGAACCTAGTAATACAGAGGAGAATCTTTTATTGCATCCAATGAAAGCTGTGTGGTTATATTTAAATACTCCGACTGCTAAAAGGCTGCAGGGAAAGACATTTCCACAGCTAATTTACCGAGGAGCACGGCGGAGGCTAACCCGTGCCTCCAGCGCACGTCATCGCTCCAAGAAGAAAAATTGTTTTGGAGCTCGGAGCTTGGCTATTTGTGATTAAATACTTAATGTGTGCCGAAAACAGTGGTTGCAGTAAATGCACGGAGTTCTAAATGCAAGAGGAAAAACGAAGAGCGAGGTAGGAGATGCACCGATGGTTTGCAGTCGCGGCTTGGGGTCTGCTGGGGGTGACATCCCCTTCGCGCGGGGCAGGGGATGCGCCCCGGGCCAAACAAACAGCAACCAAAACGCGGGGTGCTACCTCAGCGCTCATCAAACCCGCTGAAACCGTGATTAAGAGATCGTCTCCGACGGAAGCGATGAGCAAGGACCTGTGGTAACGCTAACTGGAGGCTTGGCCTCAGTAACGCACTTCTAATTAGCAGCAAGCATCAAAGTCTCCCCTCTCAAATGGGTAAACAATCTCTGGGAGTAATACTGGGGTTGTCAATGATGCTTTTATGTTCAAAAAAGCCTGTATTGTACTCTGGGTCAATGAGAAGCTGGGAGAGGTGAGGACTGTTCAATACTCATGGCCTAAGGTCTGCAGAAATCTCCATAAAACAGCAACGGATCCTGCAGGGACAGGAATGCTAAAAGGCAGCATCACCACTTCAGGGGGTGGCTGGTGTGGCGCTCCATGCACCATAAACATCATTGTTAGAGGCGTGCCTTTATCCTTTCCTGTTGTACTTTGCTGAAGAACAAAAAAAACTCTACAAATTTTAAGAACGGGGAAAGAAGAGTTGGTACCGGTTCCCCCATGGGTCAGGCTGGTTTCCTCAGATTCATGGCTGTGGTCATGCGTGGGTTCCTCAAATGGTTGGCACTGGGTCAGCCTTACGTACCACGCGGTGCCGTAGCTTTCCTGGCCACTAGATGCTTTAGATCAATATTACAAATTCAGTATGTGTTTAGGGGGAAATGTGGGGCGTGGGGGCTGTTTTCCTCTCTACACAAACCTTCTCCCCAGGAGCGTTCTCCTGGTGCTGGCTGCGATGCGGAATGAGGGTTTTTCATTCGCAGTCCCAAAGGAAAGGTTGTTAGTGAGCGCTGAGCACTCCTCTTTAGTCTAAATTAATTAAACGGCACCGTATCTATTGTGTGAAATAAACGAGGATCATTTTACATGGTGTACCGGATGCAGCGATTATAATGGGTGATCTTTCTAGAGAAATGTGGGAAAACAATGCCTTTGCCGGAGCCAGCGTGGCGTTCCCCTGCCCTGTCATACATCTCCTTGTAGAGCCGTAACGCAACGTAATCCGCAGCGACTTAATAACTAACGTGGCAGATGTACAACCTAGAGCAATGTAAAATGTTGTGAGCACCAGGCGCACGTGGCCACCCCTCATCCAAACCATGGGTACATCCCCAGCGCGCCCATGTCCCCAGGGGCAAACAAAAGCTGCGCCCTCGCCACTGGAAACGCAGGCGATCGGCACATGAAGGCTGAAACGCCGCTTGTGTTTTCCATCTGCGTTCAGTAACTATGCAACCAGGCCTCCATCCACACCCAGACCCCAAATGAGTTGACTGCAACCCAAGTCTGGTAAGCTTTGCCCTCTCCCAACCATCATCTTCCACGTATTTCAGATAGAAAGGCTTTGTGCTTGCTGATACCCCGCCTCAGGCACACTCCAAACAAGCATTCACTGCAAATTGCAGGTTTTTCCCTGAAAACGGCGATGCGATGTGAAGCCACGCTGCAATAGCTGGAGGAGTGGGGTCACAGGACATGGCCGGTTGCTGCACAAGCGATGGCCGCTGTTGGAACCAAGATTTGTCTTCAGAGTAACTACAAAATCTTTAGAAAGTGTGGCTGAGAGAAGAACATCAGCCAAAAATTGTCATAAATCACGTTAAATAATAAGACCGCAGTCAATAAAACACATGGAGGAGGAGGAGTCTTGGAAAGTCTTTTGGCCAAGAGCCAGCTCCTTGCAGGATCATCCTCCAAGATGTCCGCAGCAGCAGCGAGCACATTTTGGTTAATTTGTACTGAATTACCACAAGTGGGCATCCCAATGCCCCGTCAAAGCTCCCCTCACCCTTCCTGACGTTTGCTTGTATAAAACTCCTCATGCTAGGCACGAAAAATCATGGGCTGTGTGAACGCACACACCTTCTCCTTGTGTGTTTAGTGTGCGGCATCTTCCACCAAGACATTTTCTGTGATATTGTCCAGGAAAAGAAATATATTCAATGCTTTTTTTTTCTTTTAAAAAAAAAAAAGGAATTTTGGGTCTGTAATGTGTTACATTTCCAGCATCTCTGAGAATCATTGTGTCTCATGGTGCTGCTGTTGGGGGACGGCGCTCCCTCAGTCCCTCCGCATCCAGGACAGGATCTTGGGGTTTGGGTACTTGGGATGGAGGGCGAAGTCAGAAACGCATTTAGGAGAGGGTTTGCCTTCATTTTTCCCATTCCTTTGGAATGCAGTGATTCCACCCCATGTCTGTTGGAGTGGAAGCAGCCATGAGAAACGTTTTTGAGCATCTGGGTTCAGACGTGTCAAGGAATTTTATCAATAGCATTTTGGGTGAAATCCCTCAGCACTTGGTTACGCATGCTGCTGGTGCTTGCTCCCAGATACAGCAAATGGTTTTTGCATTTTTCCAACCAAAATAACTTGGACTCCTGGAACTTGATACAAACCCTTTTTGCAATTGCTCTAAAAGGTAATGGAAATGCAGAAAAAGGGAAATCAAATGGAGTACAAAGAAATGAAGAGCTAAATTTTAGGGTGAGATGAGGGCTTCTGCACACAGCGCTCCCACTCCTGCACTCTCTGTGCTCCTGTGTTCTCATTTTGACTCATCCTGTAACTCCAGCTGTGGCAGAAGGCTTCTGAGAAAGCAGTTCAAATACAAAGTTTATGGTAAAGAGGAGGAATCAACAGAATTATTCAACCAGCACGGAGCAGCCTTAGTGAAATAAGTGTGCATAGCATCTCAGTTATTAATGCGTTATTCCCCAACAGCATCCCTCCTTCTTTGAAGAGTAGAAACATCTGAGTTGGGCTACTCCAGTTTAGATAAGAAAATAAAATATGCAAAAGCTTTACAAATAGTAGGTTTTATTAATCTCCAGTGCAATCGCACGGAAACCTGCACAGGGTGATTTGGGACATCGCTCCCACCATCTGGGATCCACTCCTGCTCCATGGGCTCCCCAAGCCCACCCTGCACCCCATGTCCCCATTGCCGTCAGTGGTGGAAGGGACGCTTGGTGCCTTGTCTGCCTAAGAACATCATTAATGGATAATTAAATGCCAGGAGCTGATGGGTCCCGGATATGACATCTCTAAGCAGCCACCCATCCCAGGGTGGATGGGCAAGCGTCTTCCCATGGAGCAGCCAAAGAGCTTTCCATGGAAACGGTGACACTGTTTTATATGTATTTTCTTAGAATAATCTCTATGGTGCACCAGAACCATATTTTGTAGGTTTTTACCACCCTGCTGTTGACCAATACAGTTTTATATGTAGTGCCTTTGCCACGCACCAGCCTTGTTGGGGTGGGAGAAGAGATCTGGCCTTAAACCAGCACACCAGGCTGCATTTGATAAATGCTGTTTTGGTACAAATTCAAAAATCCTCAGATAAGTTCTCAGGGGTTTGATGGCTGCATGCGTGGGGCACACGGGGGTACCCCGGCGGGCAGGGCGCCCTGCCTACAGCCCTCTCCTGCCTCCCAGCCAGGCTTGCCCTCCCTGTTGGGTTTTGGCTGATAATTGGCTTTAATGGAGCTACCTGGGAAGTGACTTTCCATTTAACACGACTGGAGGAACACAAATCCATCCTTTAGCCATAGAATAATCCATCCTTTAACCGTGCTAACACACTAGCAGCATCCTGAGCAAACAAGCCTCACCGCCGCGCTGCCACGTTGGGTCAGCATTCCCATTTCCAACAACAAAAACCTAATTTGGCCACACAAACCCATCTCATTCCCAGTGCCGGTGCTGGGAAAGCAGCAGCAAGAGGGCATGCGCCCCATCAACACGAACTCGCATCCTGCTCGTGAGCAGCTGGAGAGGAGCACACAACCCCACGTTGGAGCTACCCTTGCTTTTCATCCCTGCTGTCGCCACAGCCGGGCCGGCAGCTCCGTGCACGGGAGCCAGCTTAAATAAACGGGGGGTGGATGCATCCTCCCAGCCACACTGATTGACGCTGTCAAAGAATACATGGGTAAATATGGATATAAATATTTAAACCTCACTTAGGGCCTTCAGCGTCTATTTACTCAAAAATATCCCCTTAGAAAGTTTATCTGACATGATCTGCACGTCAAACAACTTTTCAAAAGGCGCGCCGAGGGAAACGCGAAGGACCCAAACTCCCTTTATGTTGTCACAGGGTCACACTTTATGCCCGTTTTAGGGATGGGTGGCGAGCGTGAACCGCAGGAGAGCAGGGTGCGGAGGGCGAGGGGAGCGCGGGGGCTGCAGCAGCCGCGCCCGGTGCGGCACAGCGACGGCCTGCCCGGCAGGGATAGGCGCTCGCCGCAGCCCGGGGAGAGAGGAGGCACATGAAAGCGGGGCTGGATTTGCCTGGCAATGACAGCTGCATATTAATCTAAAGAATTTCTGAAAAATCAAAAAGACGTTTTTCAGCAAAACGCACCCCTAGAGCCTCAATCGTAAAGCAGGGGAATCAACTTGAAACGGGATTGATTTCATCTTGAAGGGAATAGATCTTTGAAAGGTTACCAACTGCAGTTGTCTTATTTGGTTTTCAATCCTATAACAAAATTGTGCCATATTGTGTCAAATAAGGAGATAATATAACAGCTTTAAACAAATTTTGTAATTACGGGATCAATCAGAAACAAATTAAATCCACGTGCATGAGGTAAGCCGTGCCGCTGAATACTGAGCAGCTCCCTGTACCAGCCCTGAGCCCGGCTGCGGCGGCCGCCGGCCTGAGGTGGGGGTTTGGTGGGACACCGGCTGCAGGACGCGGGGCACACGGCAACCCCCAGCGAGTGCTCCCGGCCCGGGGAAAGGACAAGGTACGGCGTCTTGATTAAAAGCAAAGAAAAGAAAAAGAAAATTATAAACTCCCCAAACCAGTCGGTGCCAACAGAGTAGATAGAACCATCAGTTCTGCCAAAAACCTGTATTTTGGATGAATTTTTAAATTCAGCTGCCCAGGATGGGGAATTATTTCCATCAAGCTTCACTAGCCTTGAACCACATCACTTTGCTAAAGGTTTTCCCACTGCTGAGACGGTCATGTAAATATTTTCAGGGCTGATATAGAGTGGGGAAAATAAAGGGGCTTGAAGGATGTGGCCCCTTTCTCCTTGTCCCCATCGGTGGCAGATTCCAGCCCAGGATGGAAAACAGAACCTGGGAACCCCAGCACCACCGTAGTCTTCGCAAGAACTTGAGGCAACTGTTGTCTCTTGTGTAATTTCATTAAACAATATCAAACCCCCTTAACTCACCAGTGTCAGATATGCATGCATGCAAAAATTAATGAGTAAAAAAATAAAATTAATTATATAGGAAATTTTCTCACAAAATTTGTGTTTGCTTTCTGTAGGAAGTTTGATGCAAAGTCTCCTTCATTTGAGTTCAGTAAAACTCCCTGTCAGCTGGCTCCCTCTCCTTGGAAGGTAATTCGTGTGACAAAAGCTTTCTGCAAAGGAAAGCACTGGATATTTTGGAGTCATTAGGAACAAGACAAATCACACAGCATGGATGACAGAGGCTCCTGTGATCTCCCCGAAGGAGACACCGACAGCAAACACCTACTGAAATTTTCATCATAATGAGCTTCATAAATAATTTATTTTAAAATATATGTATTTTAAAAAAATCAAATGCGGTTCAGTGTTGCTAGGTTGAGATGAAGCTGGGAGAAGTGCCCTATGCCCCTGCGGTGCAGGGGTAATGTGGGTGCTGCAGATCACAGAATCACAGAACAGTTTGGTGGGAAGGGACCTTTAAAGCTCACCCAGTCCAACCCCCCTGCAAGGAGCAGGGACATCTCCAACCAGATCAGGTTGCTCAGAGCCCCGGCCAACCTGGCCTCGAATGTTTCCAGGGATGGGGCATCCACCACCTCTCTGGGCAACCTGGGCCAGTGTGCCACCACCCTCAGTGGAAAAAATTTCTTCCTTATATCCAGTCTGAACCCGCCCTCTTCCAGTTTAAAGCCATTTAAAGCCGAGGGCTGGCTGTGGGTGGAGGCAGTTCCTGCGAGGGCTTCTCGCCTCCCACCCAACCTGCCACGCAGGAAAACCCCCGTACAGCCCAGCGTGGACCTTCCTGGGTTTGCCTTGGTGGGCAGGAGGAGACCTTGGGGGATTCTGGAGCTTCCACTTTGCAGAAAATATTGCAACTGCCTAAAATACGTTGTCAGAAAAAAAAATGAAAGAAGTTCTCTTTTTATTTTCTTCTTATTCATATAAATAAGAAGAAACTGGGGAAGGGTTTATTCAAGTGCTCCTGTGGGCTCTTCATCCTCCCCACCACCGCTCTCTTCCTCTGCTGAAGCACAAAACCGGGCAGGTGAGCGCAGCTGCGGTGCGGCGGGACGTCAGCGCTCTCGGGAAGGGGAGCGACGCCGTTTTGGCGGAGTTTCTGAAGGCTTGAAAGAGCTCGTCTCTGAAGAGGGGCTGGGAACAGTCTGTTTGCTTGAAACTCGGGCTTCACAGAGAGCCCCGCTCTCCCATGACATCTTCAAACGCGGTGCCGGCAGAGGCAGCACAGCTGCAATTGAAATCACCGGTTTGTCGGAAGCCGCAGCCGGCGTGGGTCCTGCAGGGACAGGGATGGGGAGCAGAGATGAAATATGCTCTGCTCCTCAGAACCTCAGTCCTCTCCTTCCTCCGCCTACTGTCATCGATTTCTTTAAAAATCTGATTCCTCTGCTTCCCCTTGCCTCTCAGTCTGGTCCTTTGCTTGTGCAGGAGGCTCTGCAAGTAGTGGGGGCTGCCAGCCCAGGCTCCTACCCACCCGGCCACGAGCACCAGCCACCTCGGGCGCTGGGGATGCTGGGGATACTGGGGATGCTGGGATGCTGGGGGTGCTGGAGAGACTTCACCGCTGAGTCTGCACGTGCTTCTGTGTTGGGTGAATGATGTTCCTGGGGTGAACAGTCCTTCCTGGTTTCAGGTGAGCAACGCACTTGCCCAACCAGTTTGCAGGACCAAGCCATCAGCTGCACATCTCTTACATCTCTCTTGCCCAGAGAGGTGGTGGATGCCCCATCCCTGGAAACATTCCAGGCCAGGTTGGCCGGGGCTCTGAGCAACCTGGTCCGGTTGGAGATGTCCCTGCTCCTTGCAGGGGGATCGGACTGGGTGGCCTGGAAAGGTCCCTTCCAATCCAAACCATTCTATGATTCTATGATTCTACAACCCCCAAGGAAACAAGAATTTATCTTAAAGGAGTTTTGTCTAGTGATTTATTAAAAAAAAAAAGGCTGTACTTTCAAAGCAATCACAAAGAGGAAGCAGCAGAAGACGAAAAACTGCGGAGGGTGATGGGACAGACAGAGAGTCCTGGCGATCACAAACGGATTGCTGGAAACCACACTGCACGGCTCGGGGCGCGCCAGCGCAGACCTCCTCCCTGCCCACCTGTAGTTAGTCATCCCCGAGAGATCCCCCCGCGGGGATTTCCCTCGTGCCGAGGGTTTTCCCAGCAGCTGGTGCCGTGCATCCGCAACCAGAGCTCAGCCTGCGTCTCCGGAGGTGAGCCCACCGAGCTACGACACGGTTTGGGGCCTGCTCGCCTCAGCCGCAGCCCTCGTGCCTTCTCCTCACAGGCAACGATGCAAATGAACGGTTTGGCGGCTTGTCGGATAAATACAATGTTTGTTCTTCCTAATGGATTTCAGCGAGATATGGTAAATATTAACTCCCAGGTGGGGCGAAATGCATAATTCATCAGCTGGCACACTCCGACTGCGCTCTCTCATGATTAACATGTAAGGCTTTCATTATGTTTTTCAGCTGGCACATAGACGAGCGTCAAAAGTTATGCAGATGAATAGCAAGCACTTGCATTGTATAAAATCATCCTACTCCATTGCAAGACCTGCTCCACGACCACGCACAGGTCCATCAAAACAGCCACTGTCAACCTGCCAGCGGCCCTTTTGGTCTGTGAGCTTGGGTTTGTCGTCTCACTGTCTTATCAACATGTCCTCAAAGAGAAAGGCCAAAGAAACTGCTCGTGTTACTGACAGCATTCACCGTGGGGCCACGAAACACGGTACCTGATCCAGAAGTGACTCGACCACTCAACCACTTCATTCCATTTTGGGTAAAATTAAATCTCTTCCCATCCTGATGGATCTTCCTCCTCATCTGTTGCATCTCTGACCTGTGAAAGACACGTTTGTCCATCTTTTTCTTCCAAAAGCTCAACACATAAAGGCACATACTGCTCACTTCAAGCCCTTGAGCACCACCAGCCCTCATCCTCCTGCATCTGCTCTCCCAGCAGCACAGGCTTCACCAACCACAGTCCCACCTGTGACCCGCTCTGTTCACCAAGCTATCTCCAGCATCTGATGGACCTTCTCAGTTCTTGTTGTCTTAGATCCAAAAAAACCCAAAATTAGACCTTCCACCTGCTTTTTCCATGCAAAAGAAGCGCTTGCCATGCTCTCCTGTCTCGTAGATGATCCAAGTCGAGAACCAAACACGCCACCAGTATTTTTTTTAATCCCACAGTCTCTGTGGACGTGCGGTGCTAGGGGACCACTGGTGTTAAAACTTCCAGTCAAGTTAACCATAATTCTAGTTGCAATCTTTACTCACGCTAATCCACTGCCAAAACGTAAACCTTTCCATATTTTCACACTAAAGGCTGGGACGCTCCGCTGAGCCCTCCCCTTGCAAGGTGGTGGGTGAGCCATCGCTTTGCTCACACCAAACCTGCTTTGAAACATCATTCACTCCCTCATGGAACCCACCAAAGGAATTAAGCATGAACCTGAAGACGGCAGCAGGGTGATGCGCGTTAGCAGTCGAGCCAGGACCAGCTCTGATTGTGTCTTTCTAGGGAAGACAGGTTTTAGCAACTTCTCTTCCAAATCCCCAGTTATTAGTTGGTGTGGGCTCAGCAAAGGGTTAAGAGGTGAAAACTTGCTGCATTGACCTTTAAATGTGTAGTTCAACCCAATTAATTTCAGCGAAGTAAATAGGATTTAAACTTCTGCTTAAGTGATTGGTTAAGTCAGCAGATAAACACGGGCCTTCACCTACGTCTCGTTAATTAGGTGCCAATTCATAAATGCTGGCACTTGATGCTATTGCAAAAATTGCCCCCAGAAGTGATTAGAGTCTCTCTTAAACACTTAGCCGGTGGAGGAAATCCGTCTTCCAGACTATTGGTCTTCTACTTTTCCTGGGCATAAATTAACCTCCTGCATACATCTCAGTAGCTCCCGTGGCCACCATGGTGAATTGTGCCATCTCCTTTGGTGGCAACATCTACATGGAACTGATCTATCGCCAACTGCACTTCATCTTGCGCTGAAATTAGATTTAAGCCCAAGACTAAGAAGTCAAGGCTAGGGCACTGACTTACCACTTCCCAATTTTATTTTTTTTTCCTCCCTGGAAGTGGTCTTTGCCTTTGCACCCGCGTGGTGACAGCGCAAGAAAAAGCCATCTTAATAAATGAAAGAAGTGACACTCAGCAATGCAATTTAAGACCTAGATAAGTCAGATGTTAAACACCTACAGGGTGTAATCTCCTTTTAATGTGAGCACCGCTCCCATTAACATTAATGGGGGGTTGTGCGGTGGCTTCAAAAGGAGAATATGCACCTAAAAGTGCAAATTAGCACTTACAAACTCTATTGATAAATTATTAAAGCCCATCATTAAAGCATAGCCACACCTCCAGATCATTGCGGCAAATCAAAACCAGCACGGCAGCATGCGCAGCGCTCCCTCATTACAACCGGAGCTAAAATGCCATTTAGTCACCGAAATGAACCCAGTGTAAATATTGGCTCATCTGCCCCCACTTCATGCCGAATTTGGAGTTTTAAGAGCTTGAACTCCTCTTCTTTAAATGCAAATGAGCACCAGGAGATGCTTTTAATGCAGATCACCGCTTAGAAATCGGTGTTTAAAAAGTAAATTAAAAGCAAACCCCCAAGCCTTAGGGACCGTGCTGTCACCAGAGTTATTTGTTGTTGTTTACTGTGATAAAAACAGCACCTCCATCTCCTGGGGGGGTCAGACCTGAATTACCAGGTCTGCCACAATTGATTTTCTTCTGATGGCTTACTCCTGTGAGTATCATGGGTGACACTGGCTGCTTTGAGGGTACGGTGAAAACCACTGGTGCTGGTGCTCCCCTGGTGAAATCCTCTTGGTTTTCCATTCCTGGTCCAGCAAGGTGGACATCTCTGAGGTCACAATGTCCAGGCTTTTGTGGCCATGCAGGCAGCAGCTCACCCCACTCCCGTTTGCTCACCCAACCCAATGAACACAGGCTCATCTGGCATTTTGCATTTATTCCTTCAACGACCCCTCAGAGCAAAGATGTTGAGTGGAGCCGCTGAACCATGCACATCAATGGAAGTAATGGGGAAAACACTGGGCACTGGGAAGGATGGATGCAGTATGCACCTGGGAGCACTGGGATTGGGCACCTATTCCTGCTTCCAGCCCTAAGCCCATCCCCGACAAGATAAGAAAGCAAAGCAACACTGACAAGCGAGCCCAGCTCCTTCAAAAGCCCAGGATGGTCTGCAGTACCCGTATCGCCTGATCTCTCCCCAGAAAATCCTGCCAGCCCATTACCTACGGCTTCTGAATTATTAACTGTCTTTGACATCTCATCCGCATTAATTCCCTCCCTTTCAGGACACGGCGTATCTCTTAGAGATTACCCTTTTACTCTCCCTTTTGTTAGATTAACCAGGTGGAGGTGTCTCCAGCTTTCTTCATAATTCACGCCCCAAAACAGAGGCTCTTTTTGGTTGCCCCCCGCAGCACCTTTATGACCCCAGCCATGTCTCCCCTTTCACAGGAGGAGCGGAACGGTCGGCACCACTCCCAGTCTGTCTCTCCAAGTGAGGTATTTAGAGGATTACAATCGCCCCGTAACCTTAGGAGGGAGTTAAACGGGACATAGTCATCCTTCTCCATGAGTGTCCTATCTACTCAACTTGTCAGGATTTTTAATGTTCTAAAATTGTATTTCCTCCCACGCTTCAACACGCAGATCGACACGGATCGCAGTAACCCAGTGACTGATGCTCCTAATTTTCTTAATTAAAAAAAAAAATTACTATTTCTTTATCAAGGGTACATTGTATAGCGTTATAGCCACTACCCTTCAACACAAGTCCCAAACACTAAACCCCTTCCTGAAGCCATTTAACAACACTATTTAAAAAAAAATTAGTTATTCACATAAACGTAGCTGCACGAGGAGTAGGAGTCAAGAAAACTGCAGCTCAGTGGCGACCCCGAGTTTTAAGCGATGCCAATTCTTTACACCGGAGCCAAGTGAATATACAAATTCAGCTATTGAGGTTAAAACAGATCAAAAAAAAAACCTGTCCTTCATTCCCATGAAGAAAAGCTGCAAAACACTTTAAAAAGTGCCCAGGAGGTCTTTTAAAGTTAAAAAAAAATAATATTTTGGTTTTTGAACTAATTTAGCTAAAAAATGAGTCCTGTGAATGTGCGGTAGCTGGACCCCTGGTTCGGCAAAGTCTGGTGCTGGCAGCAGCCGGCGAGCCCCGGTTTTGCACATAAAACACGAGCCGAGCTGAGGTGGGCACAGGAGAGGCAGAGTAAGATGAAGGTCAGAGTTACACCTCCGATGATGGCCTATAATGAATTTTTTAAAGTTTTCCAACAAAGAGTAATAAAGGTCAGCTCCCTTCCACTGAATTCCGTTAATACTTTATTAATTCCAATTGAAATTACATGCCTATCGCAGAAGAGACAAGTCTGTGAGTGTTGGGTTACCGCCGAAATCTAGGTTGCCTAATCCCTCACCCTGCTCTAATCTAAAACTCACTCCCGTGCTTTAGTCTCTAGACATGCGTGTTTTTGCGATGACAACTTAAATAAGCGGAACCAGAGAATGACTACACAACATATGACCTCTCCTTTGCATCTCCTGGACATTGCTTTGGTTCGTCCCAGCCACTGCTTTCTAATGAGACCTCACCGTCAGCTTTCCTCGCTGCTCCTCAGCCCACAAATCCGCAAACTGTTGACAAAGAGCAACTCCCTGTGTCACACCGTGGTGGAAGACACGTGGCACATTATCTCCACCAGCTTCTGTCATCAGGAGGTTGGGACAGAAATGGACAACTGAACCGGAAGGGTGGAAGAGCTTTTCTCCTGCCCTGTGATGGGTGTCCTCTCCCTTCCCGGGGTCTATGTTTGGGGACACCCATAGAGGGACATCAGGTGAGAGGTTCCTGCAGCATCAGCTGGAGCTGGGTGCTAGCTTGGGTGCTGCCATGGTGGTATGTTCCAGGAAAGCTGAAAATACGGACTTTTGGGGTTAAGTTTTAGCAAAGGTCAGGTCTGCATAGGAGGCTCTGGGTGAACCATCTGCCCAGGGACCTAACGCCCGGTGGTGTCACACAGCGCCCACACCACCATCTCCCTTTAGAAACCCAGCGAGCCTCATTCCTGTTAAGAGACTTGTAATTATTCCATGCATTACACTGAAAAGAGTCCTTCCTTTTAAAAAATAATTATCCTGAGAAAATACGTTTTATCTCCCTAATAAGAAACCATTAATTAGGAGATGTTGACCCAACGAGCTGTGATCGTTCGGTGGATGATGAACACTGCTTTTAATCAGACCTTTTACAAGCTAGTGGATGTTAACTTCTGCCTGTTAATTATTCACACCTTCAAGTGTTCAGATGGGTAGAATATTTCATGAATGCTCGTCTTTTTATTGAACAGCGACGTTGGATTTCATGAGCTAGGAATTGCACTTATTAATTTACAGTCGTTTTGCACTTCCATGCCAGTCGTTTAGCATGAACTCTCCGTTTAAAAATAATAAATGACCCCTGACTCTCTATTGTCTGTGGTAATTAGCATACTGTCTTTGAAAGAGGAAAGCATGTTTTCTCTTCATTAACAGTAATATTACCGAGGAAGACAATCAGTAAGTCCGTGATCTAGAAGCTGCCGTGGACGCCAAATTACCGTCTCTACCAGGACAAAATCAATTAACACCACCAGGGATGTCATTATTGTCACATTATATCACCGAATATACTCCAGGGTAAATAAATGATTTGTGGAATTTTTAATGCCGCCGCTGGAAACCTGAAGCTGAGCCGCATGGGTGGTGGGACCGGCCAGCCGGGGGGTCCGAGCACCACGCATCTCAGCCCTTCCTTAGGGAGCAGATCGCTGCTGGTGCAAAAACGAGGGGAAAAAAGGTCAAATGAGCACGGGGCCGGGGCGGCATGGAGCCCGGCTGGGTTGGTGACACCCATGCCCTGCCGTCCTTTACGGAGCATCACCGAAAGTCAGTTGGTGACACACGCACAGACTGGGACAGTGCCGCGGGCAGGCGGAGGGGAGAGGGGCACAGAGAGGTGGGAGAGGGCTCAGGGCTGAGAGAAAGATAATTTTATAAACAATTTTATCGCTGTAACTACGTCCCGGTGTTTGCTGCTCCTCAGTACCATCAGAAACCGCTGGGTTCGTCCTTGGCGGAGCTCTCCAGCCGCACGCAACACCGGAGAGACGCCGTTTTTAAAAGTATCCACAACTTCTGTATTTTGCCCTACGTCGGGGGGTATTTAATTAAGTCTATTCTGTCTAACATGATCTGATGTCATTGTACAAGGAGATGTTCTTTGTTAGCAGCGCTCTTAGTTTCAGGCTCCTCTGTGTATTTGAAACCATGGTAACAGAAGAGTAAGCTAAAGCCAATGAGATAATGAGATATTCTCATTGTAATTGTGTTTCATGAGGGCACACGCTCCCATGGGTGGGATCCGACTGTCTTACAACCGCTAACAGAATTTAAGGAACAGGCACATATTACCGCGGCGGCGTTTTTCACATCAGCCATGTAAACACTCCCGACACGGCGTTTGCCGTTGTTTCCAGCACACTGGAGCGCGTAGGGTGCGTTTGTGCCACAGGAAAGCGTGCCGCTAATGGGCATCAGTATTTTAAAACCCTCAGAACTTCAAGGAACTTCAGGTTTGAAAGGCATTAACGAGGCTGCCAGGCGCTGGTTTGCATGATAATTGTGCTCAGCGCTGGAGCGAGGGTGGGGAGGAGGCGATGGAGGCGATGGAGGAAGGGGGATTGGGCTGGAGCTGCCACAGCCCTGGGGAGTTTGCAGAAGAGCCTGTGTGAAACACAACCCAAGTGACCCATGGGGTTCATCCTCCTGCTCCCTCTGCAACGAAATCTGGAATTTCAACCAGTATTTTAATTCTAAAACTTTCCAGAGGCAATAACGAAGGGAGGTGTTCGCTGTTTGTTTGCCACGGTGTCTGCAATACTTTACACATAAGACATTGAACGGTACGCAAAAGTGGGATAGGAAACATATTTTAGGGAATGGAAGGAAACAGGATCAGATCTGCTTCACGCTACCATTGTCTTTGTCCTGTGCGATTCCCAGCATGCGCACATTAACGGCTCCTTGCCCTGGGAGCAGCAGAGCACCTTGGTGTGGGGCAGGACAACCCAGGATGATGACCATGCATGGAGGGACTACAAGATGGTCTCCTGAAAACAGTCACAAAATATCTGGGAAGGTCAATTTTTCCCGGAGCAGAAATACCTCACCACAGCTGCAGCGAGGGGCTAGGAGCCACCACTGCCGTCGACAACACAACCACCACACGATGGAATCTCCTACCACTTGTATTTTATGTTTGTCTTACTCACACCGAAAATTCGTACCTGTATTTGTTTCATGTGAAGCAAGACCACAGAAGTGTAGGCGATATTTTAGCCATGATGAGCACCGCTTTTGGTGCCTGTTCTCCCAGCACGTGGATGTGTTTTATCCTGCTGCAGGCCTTGAGCCCATGCACAACCAGAGGACAACAGAGACTCTCAGAAAAGGACATTTTTTAATACTAATTGTGAGCATTTGGCTGATTAACCCATATGTGACACTGCGATACGAGTCCTTTGAATGGCGTTACAGATGCATTGGTTTAATGGTGCCCAGCATAACCACGGGGCACAGCTGATACCCCATTGCGGTTTTGACCTTCCCTGTTAGGAGCTCCTCAACCACTTCACAAGGCCTAAAACCTGGGGAACGGCCCCCGAACTACCCCACCAACCCAAACCAGTGCCAAGCAAAAGTTCAGCTCACCTTCAGAACTCCATACTTGCTCATCTCGGCAACTCTTTTCGCTGGTTTGTTATTACAGCTGTGGATCAGCATTTGTGAAATAAATCTGTTATCATCGCTTGCATACAATTAGTGCTAAATGCATATGGTTTATTTTCAATATCAAGGTCGACATTAGGCATCAAAAACACTTAAGATGCCGGCAATCACCACACTTTATGACTCTGTCATTTACTGACGCCAAGCAACAAATATTTAATGTGGCAGCAACATCAAAACACGGCTGAGCGGATGAAGCGGCATCTCCTGCTATTTGCATCGCGTGATGCAGTGACGAGCCGCACATATGAACCATGATGCAGCTCGTCTGGGTCAGGAAACCTCTCTTGTCGAGACACGGAGAGCCACGGCGTGTGTCATGCTGGCAAGGAGAGGACAAATATTTTTAGGTACCAGCGGCAAAAAGCTGCCGGGATGAGCCTGGATGGCAGTAAAAGTGTTCAGGAGACAAGGTGCTTCTGTAGGCGTGTGCGAGCTGTCATGCAACGCACCTAGCTCTTGGGTTAATTAAAATTTATGGAGCATCTCTTGCGAACGTGCTGCTTTTATGTGGACACAGGAGTACCTGGATTTTTCACATCGCTCGTTCGCTTTGGTGATGCTCGTAAGTGACTCCATAAACCAGGGGAGAGGCAACACCGAGCCCTGGCTCTGTGGCTCCTGCCCTACCCTTCCTGTCCCAGTGCCTCCTCAGGGCTTTTCTGGAGCTGGGATTTGGGGCCCATTTGCAGTCACCCCTTCGGTGGGTGCCGGGGTGGACAAGGGCGCCCACAAGGACAGGCCAAGTCCTGCACCCGGCGTGACCACTGGATGCCGAAAACTGCCCTGGAACCAAACGCTGCCTTTGGGATGGATGCACATGCAACCTATCGAGTTGATGAGGTTTATAATGTTTTATGAGTTATAAGGGGTTTTACAAGGTTTCCTCCAAACCTTCGAAGGTACCTGGAGGATGCTGAGTTTGGGACGCATTTGGTCAAGAGCTTTCCCAGATCAGCTCCCTGCCCTCTGGCAGCGCTGAGGGACGGCTGTGCCTCCTCACCCTCAGCCCAGCGCTGGCCATCCGTCACCGTCGTCCCCAGGCATGGGGAGGAGTACCCACCAGCCCTGAGGTGGCCTGGAGCATCTCTTCCCTCCAGGATTTGCTAAGAGGTGTGTGGAGCCCCTGTGGCACTGGGGGATGAAGGACAGAAGCAGATGGACCCTTGAGGGTCCAAGTGTGGGGCTGGGACAGCAGCCCAGCCATCCTCATCGTCAGTCCTGCTCCCCGAGCTGTCCCATCCTCCACCAAACACCCAGGCCTCAGATGTTCACAGACGCACCGAGAAGGAAGATGACTGTAGAAATCGTTCAAAAGAACAGAAATACAAACCAAACGCAAATGCAATCCCTCCTTTCTCCTTCGCTAACGTGCCCATGCGCGGAACAGCGCAGCGAGAGCCTTCTCGATGAATTTACTGCAGAAAAACATATTTGACAGTCTTGTACAGGAAATCAGAGCTGTGTAGCGTCTTTTTTTAATTTAAGCAATATACACAAATCAAGTATATTTATTAAATCAATGTATAGTCATTTTTACAAGGAAGTGTAATTTAAAAACAGACATAAAAGATTTCTGCAGTAATGATACACATCTCTCTTGGACAAATGTTATTTCAGGGATTTATGATAATTCCTTTTCTGAAAGAAAAACGAAGCTAATTGAAACAAACTTTGTACTTTATATTAATACCACTCGAATCCAGTATGCGCTGCCAGTTATAAAGTGACATTGAAAGCTGATGCTGTTCTCAACAACACCACAGTTTCTCAGTTTTATGTAATTTTTAATTTCCTCTGTGGAAAATCTGTTCTTCATAAAAGGGCTGCGAAAGAAAATGTGGAAAAAGTTGATTCGTTCCATATTTACATTCTTGCTGGTACCTGGAAATGAACCAATCAGCAGTGATGTGAGCCAAAAAAGAAGTTAGGAAAGTCATCTAGAAAACTCCTCTTCCTACAGGCACTGCTTCAGAAGTGCCCTGGGAAAGTTCTGCTCTGAGAGCAAACACCTTTCATCCTAATAAGATTTGGATTCTCAGCCCCGTGGCTGGTGCAGCCTGCTCCTCACTGTCGCTCCGTACTTCAGATCTTCCTTAGCTTGGGGGCAGCTCTTGGGGGGGGCCCGGAGCCACATCCCAAACCCAGACTCAAACTTGGACCCAAACACAAAGTCGAACCAAAATCAAACCCAAAACCAAGCCCAAACCAATCCCGAACCTGAATCCAACCCAAACTCAAAGCCAGCACAAATTCAAACCTGAACCCAAACCCAAACCTGAACCCAAAACAAATCTGAACCCAAACTCAAAGCCAAACCTGAACCCAGCCCAAACCCAAACCCAAATCTGAACCAGAACCCAAACCTGAACCAAACCCAACCCAAACCCAAACCTAACCCCAAACCAAACCCAACCCCAACCCCAACCCATCCCATCCCCAACCCAAACCTAATGCAGCCAAGCCCCTCCCCAACCCCAAACCCCAAACCAGACTTGAACCTTAACCCAACCCAAATCCAAACCCAATCTCAAACCCCAGCCTGCTCCAACCCAGACACCCCGAACATGGGGATCCCAGGCAGTGCCAAGCCCAGGGCCACCCCACAGCACCTCAGGGGTACCCCATCTGGGCGATGCTTTGGAGATGTGCCACTGCATTAATGCCAACGTGTCCATGTATTGTCCAGCAGGGAAGAGCAAACAGCGGGTGCAACCAGCCCCTGGGCTTCAGCATCCTCCTGCTCCTTCATGCTGCAATTTTGTGGAGACGGAGAGGACAAATTAACCAAATGCTGCTCTCAGCCTCCCACGGGGTGACACACACAGGGGCACCCTGCAAAGAGACCCTTCTGGCAGGGCCCCTGCTCTTCACAGAGGTCTGCTTCGGGGCTTGCGGGGGCTCCTCTCATTAAACCTTGATAAACACCTGTACTGGTTTAAATCACAAACTAAAAAAACAGTTGGTGACTTCACCAAAAATCCTGGGAAGAAGAAGAGGGGTCGCTTGTCTTCAAAGCTGAATTTTGGCATCGCTGACATCCACCCTGTTGGAGTGGTCTCTGGTTTTTGGTCACTTTTCCCAATTTCATCCTGAAATCACCACCACAGCTGGCCAGAGGTGCCTTGCCCAACCTTCGGCTGCCACCTCCATCTCCAGCCTGAGCGACTCTTCTCTCTTTCCCTCCAACTTGCACATAAGCTGGTGGACTTGCTAAAAAAGCCAGTCATCTCTGGAGGGGGTTTGTTTGTAGCTTCTGCATCTCCTGTTTGGTTACTCAGTTTTGCAGAAATACGCTTTTTTTTTTCCTAGGACTGGGTTTAATAAAGACTTGATGTGGCGTCTGCACAGTGCGGTCACCCACGAGGTTGCTTGCTTGGGGCTCGCGCGGCTTTCAGCGGCGCTGGGACCGGGCAGGGGTTTATTAAATTCTGCTATAGGAAGAAAAATAGAAAGTTGAATTTCCAGCACTAATATGATTTTTATTCTTTTTTGGGTTTTTTTTTTCCCCTAGCCTGTTGGTTTTTCACACTTACATTGTGAGTTTCATTTCAAAAAGCAGTTTGATGGACACGGTGCGGTGCCGCTGCTCCTCATTACCAGAGAAAAGCCGGGCTGCGGTGCTGCCGGCCCTGCTCTCCTCCGGAGAAAAGCAGAAGTCTTGTCCCACTTCTTGCTCCACAAACTGAAACATCATGTCTGGAAGTGTGGATATAATGAGGTGGAAAGTTTTGCCTCTTGGACTTAGGTTTTCACACAATATATTTATAATCTCCATTTGAGTTTATTTTGCTGAGGAGAGGAAAGCCAGTGGTGCCCAGCAGCCCCGGTGCTGTGTCCCTGCTTCTCAAGGATGCAAACAGGGTTGAGCCTCCCTCCTCGCACGCGTGCATAAGACACTCAGCGAGAAGCTTCCCATATTCAGGAGAAATGGACAAGAAAATATGCAATTTTCCCAAAGCAGGGGAGAAAGCAACTCCCTCATCCCGCCCTGGCCCTTGTTGTGGACCCAGGGGGGCTGCAAGCCCTCAAAGGGTGTTTGCGGCCCGGGGTCCCCACTCCTGGCATACGGCTCGGGGTGCAAACCCCTGCTCAGAAACCCCTCAAGACTGAGGGAAGATGCTGACTGAGAGGCGATGGCGGTGCCGGGAGGCGGGATTGACCCATCGATCCGGTACCCGGCTCCCACGGGCACCGCGGCAGCGGTTGTACAATAAAGGCAGCACGGAGGAGATATACGAGCATCGATCCCATCCTAATAATCTTTTGCACTTCCACGGGGCTTTTAGGGAGTCTCGGGGGGGTTTATAGGCCTTGCAGCTCATATTCAGAGCCCCCGAAATAACGACCGGCTTGGATGGTCCCCTCTGAATTCACAGGAACGCCGCAGCTGCCGCCACGGGGCGTAGGCACAGCGGGCTTTTTCAAGTAGCAAAAATTAAAATTGCTTGATACACAACAGGCTTATCAGGCTCCCTGTCCCAAATCCCGTTTGTAAACGCAGCTTCGTGTGCTCCTCGTAGGGAGCAGGGAACATGGAAGTTGGTTTGCAGCCTCCAAATAAGTTAGGATTGATTTTGGTTTTTTTTTTTCCTACAGGCAGACTGGAGAAACATCTCCAGTTAAAATTGTTTTAACCCCATTTTAAAGTATGCACACTTATACCGAATTCAGTGTGTAGGTTGTTTGTCTTGCTATTTTAAATTAACTAAAAAATCAATTGTAAAAAGCAACTTCCAGGCACCGCTGCAGAAAACTGTCGAAGCTCCAATATCTGCTACAAGGACGCATCTGCAATGTCTTAAATAATACAAGAGATTACATAAAACACTGAATATGGAGAATTTAAACTAACTCAGCTAAAATATACTGCCATGGCATTAATTAAGTAGCTAAGTATAGATCTAAAAATTAAAATGCCGTTGTATTGAAAATACGGATAAATGGAAATTCTCCTTTCTTGCGAAGGGGAGGTTTTATGAGATGCACAAAAATACAAAGAGCGCTCCGCACACCAATGCAGGGGCGTTGGACCGGGCAGAGAGGGGATGAAGAGCCCCCAGTAAATGAGACATGAGCGCGCTGGGGACGAAGCAGAGGCACTAATCGTGCCGCAAAGCACAACCCTTCCACAGAGCTTCGATAAAACACAAAGTACTGACCAGCTACCACAGCTGCTAACGAAATCTAATGCTGCTTCTTACCTGATTGACTTTTTTATATATATATATATATATATATATATGCTAAAATGTGATGTATTTGCAAAAACGTGAAAGCGTGTTACACGACACCCGTTAAGTGCCCTCACACGGGCCCAGCTCTGCCCTCAGACACTCTGGGCCATTCATTTAAGATACATCAACTTCAGAAAGGTTTTGTACTGGAAATACCTTCACCATTTAGCAGCTAATTTTATTCTTGTCCTGTATTTCTGCAGGTGCCCCAAAGAAATCTTGCTCTAAAATACGGGGATTGCCTTGGCGCTACGGCCAAGGAGGCAGCCAGCATCCCGGTGCAGGGACGGGGATGTGACACCCCAGGGACGGGACTTCCTCTCTCCTGCGGGGTTTGCTGAGTATCCATCCCAATAAATAAATTATCCCCTTCTAGGGAAAATGAACAACATCAAGCCAAACTCTTCGTTGAGCCCCGTGCAGGCGTTTGCCCGCGTTCCCTTTGCTTTCCCAGCCCTCCCATTACCGCCTGCTCACTCTTCGTGCTCCGCTACGCAGTTTTAATGTCCATCCCACCGTTCCTCCTTCGCGGCCCCCTCTGTCCGTTCCCATGAAGCCGGGCTTAGGGTGCAAAACGATTCTGCGGTGTTTGGAGCCGTTTCTGCCCGGCGTTATCGACGTTTTCAGGAGACAGGAGCCAGGCAACACGGAGGCTAATATGGCCTTTCGGCATTAGGGCTGACAGGCGAAATGCTGTAATAGGTTTGCAAAATTTAATGAAAGGAGAAATTCTCCGATAAGCGAGGAGAACCACGGTCCAGGCTGCCAGATGTGCGGCTTCGCCGTCCAGCTGTGTTTCCCCCCTGTATTTTACATCTCAGGGAGGGTTATACAGGGGATTTATGCTCTGGCTTTTGTTTTCATTTTGATTTATTTACGATTAGGCTACGAACTGAGTTACTGCAAAATGTCTGCTCTGTGCCATTTGGATATATCGCTCCTAGTATTTATTGTATTTTTTGCTGAACCAGGATTACATACACTGATATAAAAAAAATTGACGGGAAATCAATGTGGCTTAGTGTAAAATATCTTGACGATAAAGATTTTTTCAGATACATCAAACCTTCGCTCGGCGTACAGTGTGTTTACTGTATCTTGAGGCTGTTCCCTTGACATGATGATTGTACTAATTGTCCAAGTATTTGATTTAATTTGCAGTGGGAGCCAGAAAGGGGCATACAATTTCTACTTAAGGGATTTCAGTTTGAGTTCAGGGGAAGAAAATGCTATGTACATAGGCAACCGCAGTATATAATCCCTTCCATAAATTTGACAAGACCAATCCAACCCCCTGAAGGCTGCTTTCCTTTCCTCCTCCGCGCTCCCCCATGCACACATGTGTTTGTACGGCTGCCGCAGAACGTCATTCTTCTCATCAGAGAAAATAAAAATCCAGAAACCCCGTTTCAAAGCCAGTTACCTCTCAGACAGGTCATAGGTGTTTGGTTCTTGGGCCGGCAATGTCCCTCAGCCTGTATAGCTCCTTTTTCTGGTGGGCTTGCAGAGCCAGCGTGGCGTCCCTGAGCTCTTGCCTGTGCCCAGCTCTTTGTGCCTCCTCCTCCTCCACCATGGCCAGCCAGCTGAGATGATGAGCTATCTTGAAGGCGATGCCTGGCTAAGCAGGGCTTGCCATGGCTGCAAAGAGGTCCTGCAGCAGGGCTGGATGTGTCCCTGGGGAGCCACCTAGAAGCCTGCTTGCTTCCCTCCATGGCCATATCAGGCTGGTGGCCCATGGTTACCTTGTGGTCACGGTGTTGGTCCTTCAAGCACCTTCTCAACTGGTTTACCCTGCAGTAAACCTGTGACATCCACCTCCTCCAGTGCAGCCACATCCTTCTGGTGAAGGTCTTCCTACTCCTCCAAGGCAGCCAGGTCCTCCTGTCAAAGATCTTCCTCCCGATGGAGACCTCCATCCTCAGGTTTAACCAAGCTCTTCTGTGATATCACATCAAATACAACCTGGAGATGTGGACTGATTACATTTATCCCATTTTCCTTGTCGGACAAACCGCTTATCTCACCAAGAAAGGTACGTGTTGGGTAAGAGTGAAGACATCTCTTCCTGGTAAGACCAGGGTACATTTTACCTAGTATGTGTTTACTTAATTACTGTTTTTATCAAACAATGTCCCAAGACTTGCACGCTATGAAGGGTACAACAATGGTCTGCAGTTGCCTACGCCGGGTTTCTTCTCTGTCTCTTCTCAGGAATAGGTTATGAATTTTCTGTGCTACCACCACTTGGTGTCACATCAAGGGTTTGCTAGAAGCCCCTGTGATTCTCCATGCGAGCCCACTCCCCGTGCTGGGGGGGAGATGATCTGCCCCCCTTTTCACAGCCCCAGGGAGGGACGGCAAAGCCGGGACCCTTGGGAGCACTTCCACAACTGCAATGGCTCCACGGGAAAAACCAGGAGCAGCTTTACCTTTGGCGAAGAAACAAAGGAAAAAGTAATCAGGCTTAATTTCTGTGCTCCCCAGTAACCTCCAGGTGATGAGAAAGAGAGTCCATGCAATGAAAATAAGGGCAAACAAATGTGTCAAAGGACACATTTCTCCAGCTTTGGGAATGCAGCAGAGTGCAAAAGCTATTTCATATTATTATATCTCATATAATATATTTGAAATATATAATATTTCATATTATTTTGTAGTAATTTCATATATACTAACACCACGTCGCGCAATCATTCAAAATCTTTTTGAAAACCCTCAACTTCTTAGTAAATACCAGAGTAGATCTGCAAGAGTGTATCTAGCAGAACTTTCTCTTATTCCCATAAAAATTGTTTGTTACTCCAGCAGAGTGAGATCTGCTGCTGTTTTCCAGGAAGATAAACAACAGATACGTTGTGTGAGCTCAGGAATTGCGCACATTAAAAACTTGCCTTTATTAGAAATAGATAACGCCTTAGATATTTTAAGAGCTTTGGAAAACACCGCAACCTCAGTCCCTAACTAGACGGCTGATGCACGAGTGGCCGTACGATATTATTCTAGCCAGCAATTAATTGCGTCTGCAACAGTGCAGTCACTTTGTAAATCTGACCCAGGATGTTTGACTCCGGGAGGATGCAGTCGGGCTTTTTAATAAAGAACTGCATTCTCAGCTCATAAATGGAAATATTTTTTTTGTGTTTGGTTCATTTTTGGAAGATCAATATTCTGGGTGTTACGGAGATTTGCGTTCGTACGGGAGCAGCGCGTTGGGAAGCAGGGCTGGCACTGGGTTCAGAGGAGAGAGGCTGACAGATGGGAAGCCGGGGAGCTGCCGGACACCCCCTGCACCCCACTTTAGGGGCTTTCCTGGGGGGTCATCCCAATGAGACCTTCCCCTGCCAGCCTGGGGGTCCCATTACAGCGAGGCTGGCTCCGAATATATTGCGCAGCCGCATAGCAAGGCCGCGAGCGCCTATATATCCATAAACGCATGCGCCTGTATAAATATTCCGGGATCAGCAGAAGCAGCTTTTAAGAAGCCGGAGCAGGGGTGAGATGCTGCTTTCCCAAGTGCGTTGCTTCTTTAAACAAACCTTTGCTGCTACACCACAGTGTGTCCTGTTTCAGCAGACGCTGCAGCTTCGGAGCTTGGTTAATACGAGGTTAATTGTGAAAGCGATGGTGCCGTGATAAAAGAGGGAAGCGTTGGCGGCCTGGGAGCGGCACCGGCTTCGCCTCGCTCTCCCGTTTGGATAGAAATGAGGGGAACAATTCCAATATTTCAAACATCACTCAGGCGGCCGGCGGCCCCCGCCGCTCTAATCGCCGCCCGCTAAACCTGCCTTGGGTCACTAATGCATTCAAACACCGCTAATGACACAGAGCTATGACAAGATAAGAACGGGCTCGTAATGAATGACTCCACAAAAGCAAAGTGGCAAAAGTAATTATAGACTCGCCCGGGCGGCTGGCCCCGGATTGTCACAGACATCGGGTTTCATGTACGGCTAAAACACCACGCAGATAACCCCATGTTCGGTGGGAGCCGGGGCTGAGCTGCCCGTGTAATTCAGCTGACATTTGCTGCTGTTAACACGAAACAATTTGCAGGAAAGCAATAACTTCCATTTTCCTCAATTAATTAGACAAATTAATTAAACCGCTCTTTGGTATTCGGAATCTGTTCCCTATTCAAGAGTAGGATGCTGCAGAGATTTCGTTAAATGGTTCAGAGAAGGCTTATTAATCCTGAAATGAATTCCATCAAGCCCCATAAAGGACCAACTTCAAGTGCATTTGCGGAGAAGAAAGCTTTTCAAATCAGATAGGAAAGCCACAAAAGTGCTGAGCATTATCATAATCTGGCTGTGTTTAATTTGACACTCTTATGTCAAGATATTAGAGGAGAATGAGCAAATGGCCTGATAAATATGTACTTAAAGAATGACAATCCCTATAATTAGTTAATTTCTATTTATCTTATGATACCCTTTTCCACATAAACTTGTATTAGAAAATAAATACAATTACAGGATAATTCTGAGAGCTCTAAAAACATAACACACTTGTCTTCCTTTAAATTCAGGAGTCGTATTTTATTGTACAACATTTTAATAGCACTATCATGCGCGCCGTGACATCGGATTGTCTTCTGCAGTGACTGATACCATCAACCCCCCCACCCTAGGCACCTTCTCCTCACAGCCGCCTGCCAGCGCCCGAGTGTGGGGCCTGATCCTGGCCTCACAGTCCCAGCACAGCGAGCCTGGGGATGCATCCCAGCCGCATTGGATAGGGGACAGGATAGGGGATGGGATGAGGATGGGACAGGAATGGGATGAGGATTTTCATGGGGATGCATTGGGGATGGTGGTGGGATAAGGATGACCTAAAGGGGGCCTACGGGAAAGATGGGGAAAAACTCTTTAGTAGGGGCTGTTGTAATAAAACAAGGGATAACTGTTTTAAAATAGAGGGAGGTAGATTTAGATTAGATATTAGGAAACATTTTTTCCACTGAGGGTGGTGAAACACTGGCCCGGGTTGCCTGGAGAGGCGGTGGATGCCCCATCCCTGGAAACATTCCAGGCCAGGTTGGCCGGGGCTCTGAGCAACCTGATCTGGTTGGAGATGTCCCTGCTCCTTGCAGGGAGGTTGGACTGGATGGCCTGGAAAGGTGCCATCCCACTCAAACCCTTCTGTGTACCCTTGGTGCTTTCTTCTTAAAACCACGTTGTGTTGAAGAACATGGCCTGTACGATGAAGGGAAAACATGGTGGAGCTGGTCTGTGGGTCAGGGCCTGCACCATGGGGCAGCGGCCATGCTTGGGCACGGGCCTGAGAGGGTTTGAAGGCCAAAATCCTCATCAGAGGGGCTAAATGCCAGCGGTGTTAAAAGGCTGTGGGATATGACCCCGCACAGAAACAATAGCCAGTCCAGAAGAAATGAGTTTATTATCTGGTCTGAAGGGATTTTATTGACTTGCTGAAAAAAGTTGTATTTAATATTGAAGTACAACTTTTAAAAACAGAGATGCTGACTCTATAAAAATATGCTCTCGAGCTGAGACCTTGACTCCAAAGTGTAATCCAGAGCTTTTTTATAGCTGCGCTATAAATCATCAAAATTAAATGTTTGCATTAGCAGTGCTGGGAGAAGCCTATGCAGAGCAGCGGGGATGCATCGCCCAGCACAAAGTGCAGGAATTACAGAAATCCTCGGACGGCATCCGTGAGGAAGAAGATGTGTAACCAGTGTGTGTGTAGATTTGCAACGTCTGCTGCTGTTTCTCTGCAGGTTTTGTCCTGGTGGGACAGCTGAGGCGGGGGGAGCCCCCGCTTCCCTTGGTCCCAGCACATCCTTCCCAGGGACTGCATCCCATGTTACGAGGTGACCTGGGTGAGCAGGAGCAGGACTGTGAGGGGCTGCCCAGGCAGGGGGCTTGATAGGACACTGAGGATGAAAAGGGAGATGAGGGGTTTTTCACCACTTCCCATGGTGGGCACCAGCCTGGCTGCCACCAGCCCTTGGCTCTGCCTCTCTGAGCCATTCCCTTGGCACCGATCATTGGGATGGCATCGTCTTTTAATGAGTAAATAGCCAGACCCTCCTCACCATCCTGGCCCTGGAGTGGGGTTTCCAGCCCAGTCCTGGCCAGCGGAGGATTTTCGGCAGTGTCCTGCACATGAACCCCTTCCCATGCGCCACCACAAACGCTCTCCGGAATCCAGCCAGCCAACCTGTTAACATCCTCTCCTTCACACTCTCGCAACCGGCCAGCTGCTCTGCCTAGGAAAATACAGCTGGAGAGGTTTATAAATAGTAAATTAAGGCTTGCTCCAGCCACTCCAGCTGGGCAACGTTAGAGGAGTGAGTAATTCATCACCGAGGTGTCATCCTTCCCTTGATGTACTGCCCACCAGCACCGCGCCGGCGCGGGAGCCGGGAAGCCCTTGCTTCACACCGCTCACCCTAACTGCTTCTAATTTGGCGTTTAAACCTTTTTTCCAGAATTAATTTTTGCCAAGGTAACCTAACTAGCTGGGGAAGCATGGGTGACAGAGCGCTTGCGGGGGCAGGCAGCTCTGGGAAGGCTTAGGGCCATCCTTCCCGGGAAGGAGCGGGCACTGCAGGTGACATTTTGGGGACAAAGCGCCCTGCACCCTGAGCAAGCTTCGTCTCTGCTGGGCAGGAGGGGACGGAGGACGCGAGAGATGAGCCCGGACATTCGACACATCCTCCTGCTGCGGTTGTGCTCCCGGGAAAGGGGGGGCTCGGTCCCTCCATCTGGCGCGCATCGGCCTGGGGTCTCCTGGGTGCGTATCCATATCAAAACTCAATTAGAAAATGAAACCTGGATGGGGAGGACTATCGTGTTTCAAGTATTTTTATAATTAAATCTGGGAAGGTGTAACAGGGTATTTATAAAAGGCCTTTGGAGAACGTTATTTCGTGCACAGAGGAAGGGGACGGACGAGTTTATCTGATGAAAGGTTGTATCATTTTCACAGAGCACAACAGAAAAAAGCTCGCTTTTGGGTCAGGCTCTCAACTGCACACCATAACAGCCCTGCAGTGCTGCCGCAGTACTCATCGTGTGACACCCCAAAGTTGCTAAAAAAACGTTTCACCCCAGGAGCCGGTGGGACGCGACGGCTGCCCTCACCCCCATCTCACATCTCCATCCCCAGCGGGCAGCATCCGGGTGGCATGGCGCCTTCCCCTCGGAAACCGTGGTGTTTTGGTGTTGCGCCGCTCCTCTCAAAGTTCTGCTCTCGGAGGAAAAGTTCTTTCTTTTCCACGTCCTTGGCTGAATGATTTCCTCCTTGCAGAGCTGCTACCTACAGGATATAATCACGCAGCGCAGTAAATCATTGCGCGGTGTCAAACTGCGAGTGGTTTTGGAGTGAGATCCAGAGTTTAAATCTACATCTGACTGTGTATTTTATCTCAAATGTACGTTTTAATTTGTCCGTCTGAAATTATTCGAAATTTAAGGGGTATCCAGCAAGAGGAGGAAAACTTTTCCTAAGTCACTCTGGTTATTTTTCTGCCAAAGTTTCTTTGCAAGAAATCTCAGCCCAGCGCTGCAGCTGCCTTCAGGGTTGTGCATCCTTTTTTTGCAGGCGTCAATGCTCATCTGTGAAAACTCAAAATGCACATACGGAATTTCCATCTGCAAATTTCGTTTCTGTTATTTGCACTTATATATTTAATCCCAATTATAATTTAAATTATTTTTATAATAATTTCATCCCCTCTACTCTGCCCTGGTGAGACCCCACCTGCAGTACTGCATACAGTTCTGGAGCCCCCAGCATCAGAAGGACATGGACCAGTTGGAGAGGGTCCAGAGGAGGCCACGAAGATGATGAGAGGGCTGGAGCACGTCTGCTGTGAGGACAGGCTGAGAGAGCTGGGGCTGTTCAGCCTGGAGAAGAGGAGGCTCTGGGGAGACCTTAGAGTGGCCTTCCAGTTCCTAAAGGGGGCTACAGGAAAGATGGGGAGAGACTCTTCAGCAGGGCCTGTTGTGACAGGACGAGGGGTAATGGTTTCAAAATAGAGGGAGGCAGATTTAGATCAGATATTAGGAAAAAAATTTTTACACTGAGGATGGTGGAGCACTGGCCCAGGTTGCCCAGAGAGGTGGTGGATGCCCCATTCCTGGAAACATCCCAGGCCAGGTTGGCCGGGGCTCTGAACAACCTGATCTGGTTGGAGATGTCCCTGCTCCTTGCAGGGGGGTTGGACTGGGTGGCCTTTGAAGGTTCCTTCCCACCAAACCATTCTGTGATCTATGATTCTATGAATATTGGATGTGCAAACATGACCTACTTCAGCAGCTCCATGATGGAGACGCCCGCGAGCAGCGTCACCCCAGCACGGGGTGGGGAGGGGACGGGGAGGCCCTGCAGCCCCATCCTTGTGGTTCCCCTGGCAGGCAGGGGATAAGGAGGGCTTAGCAGGAACAGAACAATTCGGTCCCCAAAAGAAGATGCCTTGGCAGTTTCTCGGCTGGCTTGCCAGGCGCGGCGGGGCTGGTGCTCTTGCTCGCTCGCTGCTCACTCACTTTGCTATTATGGAGCTGCCAAGGCGAAAGCTTTGCGCCGGGGCCTCGCTGGAGTGACATTCATGCCTCGGAGTTCGCATTGTCTTCAGAAAATAATCCCCACTTTGTAATTCCCCCCATAATTTTTCAGATGTGGGTCTTTACTGCGGAGCCAGGGGATGGGGAAGGCAGCGCCGCTCTTTCGCAAGCCGACGTTCTCAAAGCGCCCCGTGCCGTACGGCCAGCCCAGCTCTGCCAACACCCGACCCCGGCGCCGAGGCCTCGTCCCCCACTTCGCGGTGCCGGCACCCACGGGCAAGGGAAACCACAGGTCATTATTTCTGAATTTGCACATTAAAAAATAACGTTGAGTCAGAAGGGAATATCTTTAAACCACAAACGCCAGAAATAACAATTGTATTAAATTGCATTCATGAATACATAATAAAGTTCAATTTGCCATTATTTATCGTGTTACTTAAAATTAAATTGAATTTATAATGCAAAAGAAACGATTTTTGTGCTATTTTGAAAATAATGCAAAATCTTTCATGCCGTTCACAAAGCATTTGTATTAGCACCAGTGTACACAGATTAATTTATTTATTTTTGTTAAATTATCGCTGCCTCCCATTGTTCCTTCATCCTGGGGGACAATCCTCATTCTTTCATGTATTTTTTAAGAGCTAAAGAGACACATAGACAAATAATGCATTTAGAAGTTGCAGTGGTTTTGGTTGCCTTCGTTTCTGGAGTGTTGGAAGAATTTAAAAACCAAGAGCCGGAGGAGGCCATCTCGTTGGCGTTGTTGTTGGCATGCTGGGGCAGGATCTGGGAAATATGAAGGCGTCACAATCGAGCATGTCTCCCACACGAGCCGGACCCTTGGAAGAGGGAGAGTGGTGGCAAACCTTTGTCACAGTTAACACACGCATCTGAAATGATGGAAATTCAAGCGTTTGCCCACTCCACACAAATATTACAAATCTTAAACAGGAGCTGCAAGTAGGGAGCACATCGCAGAACAAAGAGCAAATGCCAGCAAAAACCTTCCTCCACTCGCCTCTGCTGAATGCGCTCCTTATCACCGCGGTTTGTGCGCTGCCCTAAAATAATCATTTGTGAATAGAGCTCTAATTACATTATGGCTAATCCATTTTCCTCTCTGAAGCTGGTAGTCAACAGTTTATTCTCTCACCTCAAAGATGAAACCGAATGTCAATTTTCAAGATAACATTGACATGAACTTCTGTATCAGGCGAGTAGACAAATACCATTATAATCATTTATAATCCTTTAAAGCTGTGACTGAGAAGTGGCATTTGGACTGGATTTAAACTTGGCGTTGTCCGTGCAGAAGATTAACCGCTGCATAAGACTTTGATTTCTGAATATTGCCCATTAGAGAGTTTTTACATAGGAAATTGAAGTATTATATATAGTTTTAACGTGGTTAACAGAGTCTGACACAAACAATAACATTCCAACTTCAGTTAATTCTTTCGCATCCCATTGACAGCAGGGAAAACTGCCTTGTCGTCCAAAAAGCACCCCAGTAGGACTTTGAAGATTATTCCCACTTGACGGGAATTACACAGCCTGAGTTCATTTCTGCTGTTGCCGATCGCTATCAGATGCTCTCCAGGAGCTGCTCTGCATTAGCCAACACGCTAGTTGTGCAAGCAAGCCCAGGCCTTTGGGGGCCAACGCCAGCCCAAGAAACATGCATCCACCACCTCGGCCAAGACTGCCTTCTCTAGGAAAGGAGCTCATCATGGAGGCTGAGGGAGCAAAGTGCCGCGGGAGGCTCTTGCTGCTATGGGGGGGTGGGATGGGGTGCGATGGGTCCCCTCCATAGGGTCCCTTTGCACCTCAGTGCCCAAACACCCTCCGAGGGGCTTCATGAGGGACATTGGGATGGCTCCGTGTGGGTTTCTGAGGGGTCACTTCTGCTGGAAGGAGCAGAGAAATGACCAGAGTGCTCCAAGGTTTAGAGTTCATCCTTCCAAAATGCTTTATAGAGGCTGGTGTCAGAAAGCAGTGCTGAAAGATGATGAAAGAAAGGCTTGTTCAGTGACATCACATTTTCTTGTTGACTTTTGTAATAAAACTACAAGTTACAAACAGTGAATGGTGCTGTGACCTTCAAGCACGGGGCTAGCTGCTCCGACCCCGCATCTGCTGCGGGGAACACAATAAACACCGAGGTCACACTTACAGAGCTTCCAGTAGGAAATCGGTAATTAGGGTTTAACACCTTCTATTGCCGCTCCTTCCTGAACATCAGAAGCAGCATAAGGATATGAAGGTAATGAAAACGGTGGTGCCTGCTAAAGAAAGAGGAGGCAAGAAGGAAGGCTGGACAAGTGAGAGGCGTAAACGCTCATTTACTCTAAGGATTTCAGACGTTCTCAAAGGCACAGGTATGTGCCAGATGGCTTTTGGCTTTTGCCATGGGCTTGGCGCTGGCCTGCCCTCCCCAGCCTTCAAAAAGCTTTTGGTGCTTTTCACGTGTAATTCACACCATTTTCAGGATCGCGCCCCTGTTTGAAGCCTCTCCCCTTGCCTTAGGAAGGGATGGGAATGTCAGCAGACAGGTCCCAGGCGTGCAGAACGGCTCAGCCGTGCACACATGGGGACATTTCGGGCACTGGAGGAGACGAGGGGTGTGTGAGCCACCCGGGGCTGCGGGTGCCCCCACCCCACGGTCCCCTCCCAGACCCCAGCCTGGAGACCTGGGTGTCTGCAGAGCCTGTTGGAACCACATTCCTGCCCATACGAACAGCTTGCTATCATCTGGGTTCAATCTGGTGATAAATGGGCTCCAGAAGTTTGTGAATATTTGTATAAGACCACAATGCTTCTTATCAAAACATTTCCCATTATTATTTTCCAGGCTTTCCTCCATCCCCAGCTACCTCCTCCTTCCTTCGGTGCCCCTCCATGCCCCAGCCATTAGCAGTGCTATCATTTTTTCTCTCCACCTGGGAAATACAAGAGAGCTTTCCTCTAAAGAGGGTAGCCCAAATCCTGCCGGGGCTCCCAACCCATCCTCCATCTGCGGTCACACAAGTGTTTCCTCCTGGGCATGATCGCTGGAAATGAAAGAAGGTGAACACGCCAGGCTCATTTGTTTTGTGTGTTTAATTTCGTCGTAGGTTTGTGTAAGTACTTATGGTCTTCTCCTCAGAAGATAATCGAAGACAAATGTGCATGCGAGACACAGGCTTAACAAATGGGGCTGCCTTCTGAAAATGTGATCCGTGAAATAAATAGGGACGTAAGAGCATCGCCAGTGCCTGCGAGAAGGGATGCTTCCAGGAAGCACAAAAAGTGATGAATACAACTAAAATCAGCACTGCCCCATCATCAATATTCATATATCCCAGACAAAACATTTCATATTGTAGCTGCTTGTAAATCAGAGAGTGAAGAAGGGGGAAGAGGCAAAGCAAAATGGGAAGATATAAAGGAAGGAATAGCTGGGGGACGAAGGGATGGCGAGGCGGGACTCGGCTCATTCAGGCTAACATCTGCTCGGTCTGAAGTGGAACCACCTGTTAGTTTATGGAATTGTACAATTAGTCTATGTGGAAGGGAGGGAAGGCTATAACTCCTCAAAAATTTTCCATTTTAACCCCGTCCTCCAAAAGCGAGCCAGGTGAAGCCAGCCACTGGTGTTGTGGATGCACAGCATCGTCATTTTCACGTGAAATGATGGACAGTCTCCAACATCTCCCTTCAAGGTGCCCATCACCCTGCTGGGTGCCGACAGACAGTGTCTGCTCAAAATGGCAGATTCTCCTGCCACGGGGAAGCAGTGAGATGGCTCACATGCATGTGCCATCATGTAAAGCCAATTCAGCAGGAACTTCTCAAAGCCCTCCTCCACCTTGGCCCAGCATTATGAAAAGTTTCCATCTCTAATATCTCTGGCAAATTTCATGTGAGGGCAAGTTTTAATCCAAAAAATACAGTAATTTATATGGCGGCAATGATAAGTCAACTTCTCTACCCTCTCCACTCTCATGCTACCACCAACTACCTGCCAGCCGTCTGTCTCTGGTTATGATCTCTCCGACTCCACAGCGAGTGGGTGGGGATGGCCGAGTATCTCCAATGAGGGACCTCGGCATCCTGAGCACGCAAACGGAGGCTGCAAACCACTTCCCAAAGGCATCCCAAAAGGTAGTCACCAAAATGCCAATGGTCCCATGGCAGTGGGGGAGAGGCCTTTGCAGGAGAGGCTCCGTATCGGCCTCCTGCAGCCCTGCTCTACAGCGCTTACGCTTGTCAAAACACTCAAATTGTTCATCATCAAAAAAAAACCTCCAACAGTTAAAATAATTTATTTCAGGCATCAGTTTTGGAATGCATCTGAATGTCTCCTTCCTGCAAGTCCCTACCAAAGGAGGGTCCAGAGCCCTCACGGGGCACGCGCGCCTTGCAGGCTCGCAGGATCAGGCTCCAATTAAGTGCGATGCTCTCCAGATTTGGTTCCCATTATTGTCTTCCTTTGGCATGACCGGCTGGAGCACTTGAATTGGAAAGGTCCCAGAATCCTCAGTCTCCTAAAATATTTTCAATAACGTTGAGAGCAATTTTCCTTAGAGGATGTAAGGATTTCAGCAGAGGAGCCAACTTTCCCAGAGGAATGATCCAATTACGAGGACTGGATTCTCTTGTCAATCTCTCCCTCAGGGATGTGGAAAATCAAAATTATGATTTATTTTTTTTTAATGTGACAGTGAGCGCAAAGGCAGAAATCTAAACCATGCCGTTATCTCCCCAGGCACCTCCCGCTCCCTCCGCCTGATAGCGTTCACTAAAAATACCCACTCGTTTGAGACAGAACCTCCTTAAATTCTGCTCTAATGACAGCGCCGGCAGGACCCAGCCCTTGGTGCAATGCTGAATTATGACTTTTTAACGGTGACCTTTGCATGCAAAAATTGAGTCAAAAACGACTCCAGCTTTCGCTAATGCAACGAGAAAAATGGGAGTTGAACCCAGGGGTTTGCGTTCAGTGACAAAGGCCGAGCAAGGCAGCAGCAGGCCCCCCGAAAGCTAAAAATAGTGCCGCAGGGTGAGGGCACGGGGGAGCTGGTGGCACTGGGATGGGCGAGCAGAAAACCTGATGGGCCTCTGCATGGGATGCTGCAGGATATGTCCCCCAGATGTTGGCCATGGTGCACGCCGGCCAGGGTGGGACGAGACCCCGATGGACTCACTTGCACCCTGACACCTTCTGTCACCCCTCCCTGTGCACCCGTAAAGGTGCTGGGGCACAGGGGTGCAATTTGCCAACCCCTCGTCACTGCCCCCGTGCGCTGGGTGCTTTGTGCGGGGAAGAAGGAGCCGCCATTGTGCGGTGGGGCGGCGGGGGGCCTTTGTCCCCGCGGGCTGCCTGGCTCCCGGGGCAGGCGCGCTGAGATCAAGGGGTGGGCAGTGGGATCTGCAGCAGCCACGCGCCGCCCGCTCCCCCTTAGAAGTTGTTGTTGCTATGGGGTCCATTGTTGCCGGCTTTCCCCTGGCGCTTTACATCCTGCACCTTGCTTTTTCACAGGGCGAACAATAACGTAAACTATTTTTGCTCCTATAGTTGCCTTTTCACTGTTTTTTTTTCCCCTTTTGCAACCTATTATGAGTGATCACTTTAAAGAACTGCACAATTCTTGAAGAGATTTTTCCACCACCAGTTCATCCTGTGCCGCTCACCAGGTTATTCTGCCCAAAAAGCCCGAGAAAATCTGCATATCTGGGGGCCGTTATTAATTACCTGACGTGACATCTCCAGCACTGCAAAGATTTGTCTCCAGCTAATGAAGCTGTCAGGGGCAGGCACCGTGCTGATGCCACCCCACCATGGGCACTGGCCCACATCCAGCGCAGTGCCTGCCATTCCTAGCCCAAGCCAGCAATCCCATGGGAGCGGAGTGATGAGATCCACCCCGAGCACCTACCAGCATCACCATACCATCTTCCAGCTCTTCTGGATCTCCTCAGAAAACCAACTGGAAAGGAAAATCTTTTGGCTTCATCTGTTAATCCCTTGAGGTCCTACCCGCGGTGGGAGCAACCAAAGAGCGTTGATCCTCTCGGGAAACGGCCTCATGCCTCTGTAGACACCCTATGTGCTTCTTATGGGCTCTGGGGAAGATGTTATGTATTCTGGGGAAGATGCTATGTATTCTGGGGAAGATGCTATGTATGGAGGCTGGAATAATCATAGAATCATAGAATCTTTAAGGTTGGAAGTAGACCTCCAAGATCATCCAGTCCAACCATCAACCCAACACCACCACGTCCACTAAACCATGTCCCTAGGCGCCACGTCTACACGTTCTTTGAACACCTCCAGGGATGGTGACTCCACCACTTCCTTGGGTGAAGGATAAATTTAGTGTCACGCCAGGGCTAGAGGCAGGATCCCTCGCCAGGGTGCTGTAGGGTGCCAGGCTCTCCCCAAGCAAATCAGCCTGTCCCATGGGCACGAGCCCCAGGGCAGGGACAGATCCCTGCCTGGGAAGGGCAGCATCAGGACAGCAGTTATTTCAGATTTCGCATCCAGTGCCTTTCCAGCACCGGGGAAACATCCTGGGGAGCCGGGATATTTCTGCCGTTGGCCTGCATCCTCCGCTGCCTGCATCCTCCAGGATCCAGCTTTCGCAAAACCCATTGTAAGGAACAAACAACCCTGCAGTGGGAGAGATTCTCTGTCACGGAAGGTGATCTTTCCTGGTCTCCATCAGCGAAAAATCAAGTTGCTTAATTGCTTAAATGGAAAGTGGTGTCCATGTTTAAATAAATGATTGTATTGGTTTAAAAATGTCTAATGACGAAGAGCAAGCGGACTGTTGAATCGCCATGGCAGATCGTCTCGTTCATAACGACAAATGTTTTAATTACAATAATTCTAATTAAATGGATGTCAAAAAAATGTTTCAGTTTGAAACGCACTTCACAACTTCACATCACATCCTATCAGACGACGGCCTGCACGGCAAAACAGAAGATAAACGGAGACCTTTAGGCACATTCTTCTCCGAGATGGTGGTAATTCCCCAGCCACAGTCGGCAGTGCAGAGGGGCCAGCTGTCGCCCACGCCTGAGTGGAAGCCACTATTAGGGCTTTAGTAACACCGAGCCAACGCGTGCGTGCGGCGCGTTGCCTCTCCTTCCTCCCTGCAAGCAGGGATTCATTTGCAAGGCCCACGTGGTCTGGAGGAGACGGGAGCCATCACTCTCACCCAGCACATGAGGAACCAGAGGCTGAGGTTCCTGCCTAAGAGATTTTTAAAGATTTTTGGCTGCTTGAGAAGATGTAGCTGGTGCTGTCTTCCCTGGCCACTGTTTCTATGAAGAAAAATAAAAATAAAGGACTGCACTCCTGTCTGCAACATGGATGTAGCATGGGTTTCTGCTCTTGGTTTCTAAAGGCATCTTTCTCCTTCGGGAAGTTGGCGTTGGGTTGAGCGGTGGTGTGGGACAAACAGCTCACCGGTGCGCAGGAGCAAGCTGCGGCCCAGAGTCCCCGTAGCGCCCGGGCACTTGGTGCGGCCAGGAACGCTGTAGGAGGGAAAAGGGAGAGTGAGAGACATCAACCTCAATTTTCCTTGAGACATCTTTGAACTCTCTTCTACAACCTAAAAGTAATATAATGGGATTTGAGGCCAATTATCACTTCCTCCATCTGACCCATTTCACTGAATGTACCAGGAGTATTTTCAGAGCGTCCCTCCAGGCCGATGCAGCAGGAGCCATCCCATGGACTTCTCCATCCTCCACCTCGCACCCCACCTCCCGCCTCCCGCCCTGCACCAAGCAATGCCGCTCCGCCAGCGGAGCCAAATGCTGTCATTGGATCTTAATTACACAGCTTGCCAAGAGGTTATTTTTATTTCTTTGTTTGTTAATGCAATTATTTAGCTGCCCTATTTTAGCCTTGACCTTGCAGGAAGAGGGTATTTTCCAGTCAGCATAATGCTTTATCTTTGAAAGCTACAATCAATAAGGATAATTAATGATGCCTGCTGCAATGATAGCCTCAGCAATCATTATACCACATTAATCCCTGCAGTCAGGCTGGGGTCAAGGCCATCTAAATCATTCACCTAGGGGTGGGGAAATTCAAATAATTTACCCATTTAAATACGAGGAAACAAATCCGACTTTCTTTTTTCAAAACCATTTAAAGGGTTACATTTTTAAGAAGCCACAGCCGGCTGCGGGAGCCCTGAATGTGAAGGGGTGCAGTCCGTGATGCTCCTCACGGAAAAGGAGGTCCCCTCGTGGGGACGAAGGACACGCCACACGTGCCACTGGTTTCCCCCCGACCCTGGTCTCTCCAGCAGGATGAGTGAGGGGCAGGGGACCAGCCGCTATGAGCACAAACTGAAATCGTTGACGTATTTCCCTTCCTTCAGCCTGTGTTTTGCAGGTTTATGATGTATTAAGGGCAGGAATGGCAGGGAGACTGTGCCGAAATGCGCGTGCCGTATTGGAGCGGACCATGAAACTCAAGGGAAACACTGGAGACTTCCCCCAACTCAACCCCCCGGCAGCTCTGGCCACCTCTGGGGCTGGTTCAGCACCGGCAGCCAGTCACTGCTGCTGTGCCAGGCTTTTTTTAACGTCTGCTATCGAAGGGATGTAGCTTTTTGACATCTCCGTGTTAGGATTGAAGATATCCCTCCGTCTGCTCCATGCAAAGATAATTTTTGGGATGCGGCCAAGGCCACGGTCACATCCGGATGCTTCCTGATGCGCTCAACTGAGGCTTTGCATCCCTTTTGCCCCAAGGGGAAGACAACAGCATCCCAGGCCTCGGGGAAGAGTGGGGTCCCATCCTGCCCACCACCCGCGGGCAGCCCCGGCTGCCTGTCCCCAGCTGAAACGCCTGCCCAGTGCACGCTGGGCGGAAAGAGCCACCAAGGGCTTTGTCAGGATATTAAAAAAACCCACAAAGCCAAGAGCTGGTATTATTATAGAAAGGCTGCAGAGTAATGCACTTGGCCAAAAATCTTGTTTGTTGATAATCAATAAAGCTTTGCTGATCTCAGTCTGTTCCTGGTGGCTCTTGCAGGGCTGGTTTTGCACGTTTGGGATATGCTGCCTGCTGCAATGTCCGCCATGATGACCACTGCGATGCCTACCATGATGCCCACTGCAATGCCCACCATGATGTCCACTGTGATGTCCGCCACAATGCCCACCATGATGTTCATCACAATGGCTGCCACGATGCCCACCACTATGCCCACCACTATGCCCACCACAATGCCCACCACAATGTCCACTGCGATGTCCGCCGTGATGCCCACCACCATGTCTACCATGATGTCCACCATGACCTCCACCATGACACCTGCCTCAATGCCCACCACAATGTCCACTGCAATGTCTGATGTCCCCCACACAAGAGGGACTAGCAGCAGCATGGGGCAAGGGCTCGGGGGTCTCTCTGTGTCCCCCTCGGGTTCTCAGCCCAATTCGGGGGTCGACAGTCCCCGGGGATGGATGAAGTTTGAGAGGCACCCAGAAACGTGCGACAGCGTTGAGTCCTTCCATCAAAACAAAGGGGAAATTTGGTTTAGTTTTGATTTATCACTCTATTATGAACAAGTTTGTGTTTTCACCAAAGTCATTCTCCTTGCCCGTACTGAATTAATTATATATTAACAGCGGCATATAATTTATATGTGGACATGCACAATAAATTATGGCCTAACTCTATAATTCTACAGATATAATTAATTACATTAACCATCTACGTTTTAAGCCCACAATTAGATAACCCTGAGAGACAATCCTGTTAGCATTTTTAATAAATACGTGTGCTTGAAGCTGTTTAACAGAGCACCTGATAACCGCTACAGCAGTGTTAACATCTGCTCCATTATTTCCAGAGGACGTTAGCTTCACGTAATGCTCCTCACATAAAATATGCATTTGTTCTTGACTGTCAAGTGCCTCTATTATTTTATTAAAAAGTCAAAAAAGAATATAATCGGACTTCATAATTTATGTGTGACATTTTCATTACAGAAAACTTTATGCAAAATTGAATTCTAAAATTTAATTTCCTGTGATGTTTAAATTACTTACTATCTGGCTCCTCTCCAAACATTGTGATCACTCCAGGCCCCATATGAATTCTATTAAGGATATGTTTAGCCGCTGCCAGAACGTACGGGGTATTTTTCTATGTAATTCCAAGAATATGCTCCTTAAATTTATTTTCTGCTAGTTTAAATAGTTTTCCTCCTGCAGGAAAGAAACGCAAGACATTTTTAACCACTGCCATGGCTTTTTTTTGTTGTTTCTCTTGGTTTTTGGTGCCCATCCCGGCGCCAGCCCCTGGTCCTTCAGCCTCCTTGGCCCGGAGGAGCAGTCCCAGCAGTCCGGGGCAACTCGGTGTAAGCCAAGACGAAGACCTGGGCTTCTAGGGAGCCCTGCTTGCCACCTCTGCCACATGCACTGGAAATTAGCACGACAAAATGAAGCATAACGATTGCGTGGCAGAAGGACATATGGGCCAGGATTATGGTTTGTGCTCTTCGGTTCACAGAGCCAGGGTCTCATATGGCCTTCACTCCGCGTTATCTCCCGGGAAAGTCTTTAACATCCGCGTCAGGAAGAGAAAGAGAAGATCAGGCCCTGGAGAAGAGCAGGAACTGGGTAGTGAGAGGGATTTACTGTAGCTTGGAGGGGATTAGACCTGTGGTGGTGAAGCAGCAGAGAGGGGTGTGCGAATGCTGGGGCCAGGGGACACTGAGCTGCTGTGACGAGACCCTGAGGAGGTGCAGGGGTCCAGCCCCACCAAGAAGCCATAAGATGTGTGAAATAATTCCGTTCCCTCCTTGGATGCTGCCCGTGCCTTTAGTCCCATCGCCACCATGGATGCTGGGGCCATGGATCTCACCCAGGTCTCCAAATCTCACCCCTTCCCTGGGAGTGGGGAACCTTCAGCCACATCTGCAGCATTGCAGACCGCATCAGGTTTGAGGACAAATATCTGATGAGCGAACTGGGTGCCTCTGCCGTCTCTGCAGCTATCCCAGCTCTTCCCAGCAGCTCTTTCTTAAATCAATCTGCATTTTGCCTACCCTCATCCACCGGGAGCCAAGGCACTGTCAAAACTGAGGATCAATACATCCGTACGGACTATCGCTCTCAGATTTGGTCATTTTCTGAGCAGATTATGTCAGTAAAATGTGGCTCGCTTTGGTAAAATACCTTCATCTCATGAATCTTCAGATAAATTAATGGGAAAACTTAAGGCATGTCTTTGGAAATCATTCAGCTAGCTGTTGCTGGGAAGTTCACAATAGTTCATGTGCCGCGTTCAACAGTGATACAAGGGTTTCCAAAATGATGATGCTCTGCCAAACGTCCCCTTCCCTCCCTTTGTCTGGTATCTGTGAGAAGCAGCCACGTCCTGCTCCCTGTGCCTACCAGTGGGAAACACGAAGAGGAGTAGAGAGATGGTGGGAAAAGGTGGATGCTTGAAGAGAACAGTGCCTGTGTCCTCCACAGCTGCTCTTGGTGTGGATCTCAACCAGGGAGGTGAGCGCCGTGGTGCACGTCCCAGCTCATCCCAGCTCATCCCAGCATGTGCCAGGATGTCCCAGCTGATCCCAGCACATCCCAGCATGTCCAAGCTCACCTTTGCTCATCCCAGCATGTGCCAGTTGATCCCAGTAGGACCTAGCACACCCTAGCGTGTCCCAGTTCATCCCAGCTCAGCATCTTTTTAGGGATGGGTGGGACGGGGCTGAGCTTCTTGATATTCAGGCAGCACAGCCATGCCAGCACCTTTCCCAGCACCCTGTGCCTGCTGAAGATCGATGGAGAAGCCATGGAGAAGTAACACACTGACAGCTCCAGGGGGGTGTCCAGCTGTGCCTGTGTTCTGGAGCGCAGCCGCCATGGCGAACGGCCCAGCCCGCTCCGCAGGAACGCGTCTCGCAGGAGGCTGATGGAAAAGTCACGCTAAATACGAAGGGCAATTAGGGAGCAGCCCAGCACACTACCTAATGGTTCTTAAATCTCTTTTTTAATAAAACCTGCCCAGACATGGGATATACATCCCTGCGTAGGAGGTGGCCAGCTGGTTGCTGGTGACGGTGGCTGAGGGCGCAGCGACACGCCGAGCGTTAAAACAGATGTGGTTGGGGAGCCTGATTTCCATCGACCCTAACCCGACCGGCTGTGCTCCTGCAGGTCACTTTGTGCCATTCATTTACTCGCTCAGTGTTCACAAGTCATTCCCTTAACGTTTGGTGATGAGAAAAATACCCAGCCCTGTTGGGAAGGGCTGGATTATCCCTGGGTTGTGACAGCGATGTGCCGCACGGGGTGTTTTCCGAAGACGGGCAAACCCAACAGATTGGGTGGGGTGGGATTGTGTAGGTGGTGCGAGCCCTTCAGCGGGGACACGGGCACTGCTGCCTGGCCACGTGCAGACCCCCACACCGGGGCTCCCTGAGGACCCAGTCTCATTGCCCGGGCAGGGGGGGAGCGGGGGACGGGCTCGCTCCCAGCCGAACACCGTCTGGCTTCCCTTCTGCGCGTGTAAGACAATCCGGCGGGATGGAAAACCTCGCGATTGCTGTCGGGTTTTACTGTAACTTGATGCTAACCGCGGCCAGTTGCGAGCGCAGAGCTAATCAAAGATGCAGCCGGGCTGATGCCGAAGGAAGCCCGGGCAGGAATAGGATGACAGAGCAATATTGCAGGAGGTAGGATCTTGCTGAGTCTGGATGTGCCTGATTTATTTATATTCAGCTAAAGTGAAATATTCAGAAGGAGAAAATCTTCAAGCCGTACTCTTTCAGGAGAGAGCAGCACGTGTTGTGTTCGCCAGGTAGCGATACTCAGCCCCGCACCCCACTCCTCGCAGCAAGCGGCCCTTCCCAGCGTCTGTCCCCCGTTAATTCAGGCAGCACAAACCCAATGTGAATTTTTTCTCTGATACACTGTGCTTCATAAATTGGATGATGACAAAACCGGATAATTTATTACCAGTCTCTTAATTTATTTATTATTGAACACTTTATTAACCTCTACACTTTGCTGCCTGCACATCTTTAATGGGTTTATAGTGGAATTATTCATTTATTCCTGTGGGTGAAATAGTACCTTCATACTTCACCTGCAGCGTGGTACAATATTAATTACAGCACCTGGGGTCTTCACTTCGCAGTGAAACACTAATTGTGAAGGTAAAACACATTCTTGTTCCAGGGAGCTGCTCCTCTCGACGTCCACGTGCCGCTTCCAGGAGCAGGGACAGTTCAGACCTCCTTGCATGTGAACCAATCGTGCATTTTCATGGAGTCTAGATGACTGCGTTCAAAGTCAATTTTGATCCTTACTGGATCAAAACCATTTTGCAAGACTGTGATGTACACGGAGAAGCGGGTATGGTGGGTTTCTCACTGTCCCCGTATGCTACGGGTGCGTGATGGAGGGTTTGACCCCCACGAGATGTTCTCTGGCAGGGGAAGGTTTCTACAGCTTGGACCTGTCCTTTGCCATCGCCTCGGCTGCATCTCCCTGTAAGGCCAATGCCCAGTGGAAGGAGATTTTCGGGGAGGATCTGGCAGCTCCACATCCCCTGGGGCTGGTATTTACAGCTGGGTTACAAACAAGTGAGGAAAAAAAAGAGCATCTCACAGCGCAGGCACCGAGGCGGTAAAAATAGCATCGCGGGAGGGGGGCTGTAATAGGAAACACGTTCGGATGGAAAGAACTTAGTTCTGTCGCAAACACCAGCTTGATGTATGCCCTCAAACTCGCAGCTGTATATGTTTCCCTGCAGCATCCGCCTGTATCGGGAGGATCTGCTCCAGCTAGACACTCTGGTGCCTCGCGCCCTTGGGTTGCATCACTGCGCGGCAGCCATCATCATGCTTTAACGAGCCGCTTTTTTTCTATTTATCTAATGTCACCCTTTCCCCAGCAGCGCTGGACCCGTCCTGCCCAGTAAAACCCATTATCTCTATTAGGCCGCCGATAGCGCATCGGCGGGATGGCTGGCTCCCTAATTGCCTGAGCGCGCTCCTCCTCTCGCTGATAGATTACGCTAACGGCCCCCACGCCTATTCCCCAGCGCCCCGCCGCCGGCCCATCCCCAGCAATCGGGTTCTGCTTTCCGTAATAAATCCTGGCCTATCGATACATAATAGGCCTTAATAATCAACGGCGATAGACGTCATCTGCTTCAGGAGGCCTCCGCAGAGCCGGGTGTTTTTTATCTGTCTATAATTAGCAGCGGTCAAATCCCGTTTGCGTGACAGGGCACGATCACCCAGGCCATACGGGGACGATAACGGATTTTACACAGGTTCAAACGCCATTGAATCGGCTGCTCTGACGACCTCGATAACGGGCACGCGTGTAAAAGAGTCCAGCTGGCGCAGGAATGTGTGGGAAACACCAATATGGTGGCGGGCGGCTTCACGGAGGTGTCTTGTTTTCGATAGTGAGGGAGCCGTCGCGGGGTGAACGCTGCGAGGGCTGGGTAGACAAGCATGGGGGCTTTGCTAGGAAGGACTTTGCCTCCGCCTTAGAAAGGGCTTCGCGGTCACGAGAAGAGGACGCTGCTGGAAAACCACCCCAGCCAAATCCTTTTGGGTCAGGTCACCGTGCTCAGCCCCAGCGGCCGCCGAGGGGGAGGAAGGGAAGGTGCCCCCAAAACAAGGCAGTAAAACAATAAAGTTAACGAGGAAAGCGTGTACTTTTTTACAGTAGAACCCTTTACAGCCCCCTCCTCGGGAGCCGGGCTTTCAGGGTAATACAGTGAACGCCATAAAATGGATGTTTAATGTAGCTGAGGGCCAAGAAAAACATCGTATAATTGTAGTAAGCAGCTTGCTAAGTAAAATGATAGCTTTTAAAGGATGAAATACAGCGTAGGTTTTCAGGACTGCACAGGCTCCAGCTTCATATTGCTCCAATAACAGCTTTTTTCATGCCGCTTACAAATGTATCTCTGAGGAGATTTGTTACAAATATCTCTCGGCTGGGAAATAAGATGCTAACTAGATGTGCTCGTGTGATTCGTTGTGAAAAAACGACCTGATGCATGCAGTCCTTGCTCTGCTCCTGAGCCGTGCCCGCTTTCGCCTAATTTGTTTGATTTTCATCCATTGTACGCAAGCAGGGGTGCTGCCCCGCTGGCTCCCGACACGGCCTGCAGCATACTGAAGTGGTGAGGGATGCTCACCTAGGATAACGGCTGCATCCACCCTGAGATTTGGCTGGGGCCTCTTGGGGGGGGCGCTGGTCACCCCCAGCGCCTTGCACCCTGCCTCGGTCCCTTGGACACCGCAGCTGCACTGCTTCCCAGCCCTAGGTGATGTCGTTTGGGCTGGGTTTCCGAGGATCTAAAACTTCTGCTAGAAGAACAACGCATCTTTGATGGGATGTTCCTCATTAGAAGGCAGTGAGGGTGCCACAGCAAGCTCTGGCTCAGTGAAGCAAGGTGCTGAGCCTTTCTGGTGGTAATCAGGAGATGGCATTGCTGCAGACACCAAACCAAAGTCTGATATTAGAGTCACAATAGTCTCAACTTCTGTAGAGAAAGTGAGCTCCAAGCACAAAACATCCCCCCTTGACTCCCAGTTCTGGGGTCTTTTCCAACTGAGAAAAAAGACGTGTACCTCCGCCTTCTGTATATGCACATAATGTGAAATTTCATCAGCCACAATATTTTAGAAGACAGGGATTGTGAGATATATCATATGTAAATGGACATATCATCTGGGCAAGGCACCATTTATCAATATCACTTGGAAATGCAGCGGGTGATCTGATGGGATTATGTAGATCTCAACTATCTACGGGTGAATGAAATTGGGTAACCTTAGCAACCCCAGGTACATTTGTGTGGCTGTGAATCAAACGCCAGCGCGATGAGCTATGCACAAAATAAAGAAATAATTCTTTGAAATATTCATAACAGTCTGCAGTATATTATTTCATAAGACTCTGCCCATTATGCATTTTGTAAGCCAGCTTTAAAAAAAAAAAACCCAAACATTAGCATTTACATACCCCACGCCTGCAGAAATGCTCACAAACAAAGCCAACATGAAACACAACCAGTGACTACAAGAAGCCCAGGTTCCTCATCTCGACGGTGGGAAGGGCATCTCCCACTGCACAAATGCTCCGGCTGGAAAAACGGCGCAGAGAATGAATTATTCACACAGATTGGAAAGAGGACCTTCCATCATCAATTTGGATAAAAACAGAAGTTACGCGCTGCAGTTTCCCTCATGTTAAAATATATTCAGCTGGTTCAATACCAGAAAGGTAGGAAAAGCTGGAAGTCTCCCTTAAAAATTGATGAAGTCAAGAAAACGTATGGTTTGGGGTTTTTTATTCAGTTACTTCTGTAAGTATTTTGGATGACCATAAGACTTTAAATACATACTGCAACCTTCTCAAACAGTAAATAATTACATGTGTAGTTGCAGAGACTTTCCATACTCCTGTGCACATCGGCTTGTATCTCAATGCAGAAAGTGCTCGCGCACCCTCCATCCTGAGCCTCCGCATTGAGCACTGCAGTTCTGGAAGTTTCCTGGGTTTTCCCTTTGTCCTGGCGTTGGTTGGAAGTCTACAAATTTATTTTTAATAAATTAATGGCCTGGCACTGAGCCACGGTGGTTGCAACCACCCACTCCAGGATCAGTCGTAAGGACAAGGACGGGGGAGAGGCCGGGCCGGGCGGGGGGCCGTGGGGTGCCCGCAGGTCTGTGCCCAGGGTGGGATGCTTGGGCACCTCCGAGCCGCCTTCTCCGCCTCGGTGCTCCCCGCAGATGTGCTAAGGTTTATTTTGTAGCAGCCAAAGTTTTCCTTAAAGCCTGAACACAAAGTTATGTCGATAATTGAGAATCTTAGCTTTCCCTAAAAATAGTTCCTTGTACTTGTGGTCAACAGAAAAAAAAAATCATATTCACTTCTTGGGCCTTGGTTCCCTCTTGCTTTCCAGGTCCTGAATGCTGAAGAAACAGGATTCCAGCTCCACAGCCCTTCTCAGCATCACGTGCTGCGGGGTGGTCTCCAATTTCGGAGCCAGGAGCCACCCATTTGTTTATTTTACGAGGCTTTAACCCACCCTCGCGCTTAGCTGGCTGGCAAGCTGGCTCGCTCTATTTTTTTTTTTTTTTTCCCAAACAGCTATTAAAGAATTAGTGTTTCCATAAACGCGTCTCATTCTCATTAAACATTTTCAGGTCGCGCTGGAAAGCTTAGCAGTTAAACCACCCTGAGAATTACAGCGGCAGATCTGAAGCCGGCAGCCTTGTTTATTGGAAATCGCCTTCTCCGATGACTCTCCCGAACGAGCTGGATTAATCGTTCAGGACCTATAGCACATGCTTCAGTGAAAATAAATTACTTTATTTCTATTACACCACCGGTGGCCGTGTAACTTAATTTCATTAGCTCGGACCTGTTGAGAGCGTTCAGATTTCCATAACGGGACGCACTCGAAATGAAAAGATGCTTTCGATTCTCAATTAACAGAATCGCTCCCTTTCAACCGAAATGAATGTTATTGAAACCAATTAGCACAGACTGGAAAATCTCTCATTAATGAGGGGAGTGTGGGTGAGTAAACAGCAATGAAAAGATGAAATTAGAGAAGAGCCTCTTCTTGTTGGCCGGAATAATTACATGCTTAGTTGCCTAATTGTCTGGTGAAAAGCCGTGCCGTGCCGGTAACAGATTGCCATGTTCATTAGGCTGCAAAAGGCCACCTGCTGCTGCGGCTCATTTTCCTGCCGTCTATACGCACGTGTCGCTCCCCAGGGATGGATATTTGGACACAACACTAGCTGTGAAAAGCAAATGAGCTTGCCAATATGCTGCAATATTGTGTCCTTTATGCCAAGATACAGAAGCTTAATATGTCAAATATAATGAATAAAACCAAGAGCGATGGCGAAGTTTATGAGGAAAGTGACCTTCCAACACGTCTCGGTGCAGGAGCGCGGGGCGTGCCCGTGCCGGTCCCTCAATACAGATGTTCCTTTCTGGCCCGGACCGCTCCAAATTACATAGCACAAAAGATAAATTACAACCACTACGGCCTGAGTGGTTCCTCAGACAATGGCATAATGAAAGCATGCGATGTTAACTGTTAAAATTGGAAACAAATGTGAAATGCTGAATGCTAAGGAGCGTTCATGAAAACCGGCATTGTTCGTATTTGCTCCGCTGTGGCAATAAACATCAAAGGAGGGAGGCCTCTTTGCACCAGCCCTTCCTCAGATCACTTCATGGCTTATAATTGCTGGTTTTATGGCTCTGTTAAGCCGGGCTTTATTGCACGGGGCTGTTTGCAAGGAGGAGTCACCCTGGGCACAGAGGCGAGGGTTGCCCAGCTCCTCTGCTGTGGGGTCCCGTCTGCAAAGGGACGGGACGGATGCTGCTGGGGACGTGGTCATGGGATGCTGTGCCTTGACGGGATATCGCGGCCCAGCTGCTGCTCCTGCGCAGAGGCGAGGGTTGCCCAGCTCCTCTGCTGTGGGGTCCCGTCTGCAAAGGGACGGGACGGATGCTGCTGGGGACGTGGTCATGGGATGCTGTGCCTTGACGGGATATCGCGGCCCAGCTGCCGCTCCTCCGCAGAGGTGCAAACGCAACATGCGGGGCAGGGATCCAGCAAAACCGGGCTGTGGAGAGCTGTCATCTCGCAGTGCTGTGTTCCCCTTCCTAAGGTAAAAGTGACCTGCTTTCCGCACCGCGTGCTCATAAAATACTACAAACCAAACAGAGGAAAAGAAGACTAGCTGAAGATCTGGTTGAAGATGTCTCTGCTCCTTGCAGGGGGGTTGGACTAGGTGGCCTTTAAAGGTCCCTTCCAGCCCAAACCAGTCTATGATTCTATGATTCTAAGACGAGACGCACTCTTGGCTTTGGAAGTGTTGACCCTGATCAGGAAGGCTTGGCTGCTGAGGCGGTGCTGAAGCCAAGGGTTCAGCTCAGCGCACACCTCAGTCGCTCTGGGTCACTGTGTACAGGTCCAATGTTTATAGCTGAGGTCTCTTGCTGATCCTACGGCAGAGCGAACAAAACCCTATCTTCTGGATGTCAGCGTGGTGGGGAACCAGGGTTCTGCCCAATATACCCCATTCAACTCTCTTTTTTGCTGCTGTTGGGGTGAGGGACAGAATTACTGGGAATATGAGAGACAAAGACGTGAAACAAAAGAAGAAAGGGATTTGTGAGTAGTCTACTAACCTACGAGCTATGGCAGTACACAGGGTCTATTAGTTTATGAGCATCTGTGTGTCTTGAGTGAAGTTTCTGACCGTTTCTAAGCAAAGAGATTTACAGTTCAACAAAAAAAAAACACTCAAACCAAAATAACCAGCAGAAAGCATTCCCGCAGAGAGGTTTGCAGCTGGGACCAGCACCACGAGCAGCTCCGGCATCTTGGGGCTGAGTCCTCCGCTCTATTTCCTAAGCATCTCCAAACGCAAGGTCCCTCTGGTTTCTATTTTATTTTTCCTTCTTCACTACGTTGGAAGATGTTATGCACCGAGCGGGTAACTGAGCCAGGGTATGGTAGGTTGGGCAGCCGTGGCTTCTTGGTTCACCGTCACCAGTGAAGAAATCAGGGATGTATATGGATGTGGATATGGACATACACATTTGAGTGTATTATCCTACTGCAACAATAATTATTGCCCGTATATATATCATGTAATTAATTATATTTGCACTGGGTCGGGGCTCACATCTCCGCTGCATTACGAAGAACGAGCCCACACAGGGACGGGGAGCAACGTCCCCCAGCAGCAGCCCCAGTCCCACGCCAGGCGAGGAGCAGCCCGCCTGCCTCATCTCCTGCAGCTTCACAGCTACAAACTTCTTCTTCTTCCACCACAGACCGCATCAACACTAAAATATTCCATGCAGACAGTTTAAGCCTCTCACGACGGTGGCACATACTGTCACATCAAACAAAACAGCGCACGCCGTTGTTGCCACGTACCGCCCGTGCTGAAGGGTTTCATGCTACACGGGTTAAACACAAAAGCCTCAGTCGCTATCAGTCAAAGGTCTCGGGTGACAGCGGCAGGGAAACACATGCCACCACTGCTGGTTTTGCCAGTTTTTTGATTGCTTTTTTTGGAGAGGAGAGCATCGAACAACTCTTTCGTTAATTCACAGAATGAGAAGATGTGATTAAGAAACAGTTTTATCGTTTTAAAAAACTACAATGTGCCTGGCAAAGAGCGAGATGCGCGGGTGCTCCATGGGTGTCTGCCAGCCCGCAGAGTTGCTCTTCCACCAGAGCACCAGGAATGCGGCTCCTGGTGATGCGCCCCATTTCGGTGGTGCAAGGCATCCTTGTGCACCCCTGCATCGCAGCTGCTCATGTCTTTGGGCCTTGTTCCCCCTCTCCAACGTTCATCCCACCGACAGTGCACTTTTAGTGCTTGTCGTGCAAGACACACTCTTCCTCGCTGGCCGTAGGCATGATGCGTGTTATTTAACTTGATAAATTGCAGTATATGTATTCCATCTAAATTATGCATGAAGTTGCCATTAGCCTGCTGAAATTTCTAAGCAATCAGACCCTGATATGGGGAGCAAGGGCATGGATCTGTTTAGAGGAAGGAAATAAATGGGTCCTTCCCACCCAGACGTGCACAATCCAACGGTTTCTCTGGAAGCTGGATAGATAAACGCTATTGGAAAGCTCCAGTTTGCCATTAGCAGTTTTGTATTTCGGAGCCCACAGTCGTATTAATAATCTTGACTTGGGAAATTCCTGCGAGTAAATGAGCCATTGGCAAACCCAACTCAACGCAAACCTTTGTGCGCTTCCATGAAGCTTTCAGCTTATTTTGTGTTTTTCCATTGCTGACTCCACATGTTGAATGCAGTTGACCATGCACAAGTCTCCCTCTCTCCATCAAAGATATTTCACTCTTGAAAGAGGACAGAAGATTGCGACCCGTGTAGAGGTGCTTTTAGAAGTCCCTGGCAATGGGCGCTGCCCTTTCGGAAGGTGTGGGGTAGATTTTCATCATCCCGCTCCACGCAGTTGAGTGTGTGCCAGTTTTCCTCCCACTTCGGACAGTCCCAGCCACCAGAAGCACAGATTGGTGCACTGATGGCCATTTCCAGGTCATCTTTATGTCAATTCTAGGGGAAACCCAGGGAATTAATGAACAGATAATAAGACTTCACATGTTCACTGCCATGGCTTGGATCATGAATTGCTGTTTGACTCTCTCAATGAAGAAAACACTTGCTGAAGCCACCAGGCTCTACCCCCACGAAAATCATGGAATCACAGAAGGGTTTGGGTGGGAAGGGACCTTTCCAGGCCACCCAGTCCAACCCCTCTGCAAGGAGCAGGGACATCTCCAACCGGATCAGGTTGCTCAGAACCCCATCCAACCTGGCCTGGAATGTTTCCAGGGATGGGGCATCCACCACCTCTCTGGGCACAAATCATCGATTGTAAATAATCAATTTACACCTGTTCTCCCTCAGCTGTGGGGGTTGAGAAGTGACACCAGAGAGCCAACACTTTCAGACCAGTCCTGGGGTGTCTTTGCCCACAGATGGGCACCCCCACGAGCTGCCTCCAACCCACGGAGCTGGAAGCTGCTGTGGTTCAGCAAAGCCAGGCAGCCTCGCGCCAGTCTCTCCCCACCAGCTACCACCCAGCCCACAGACCCACCACAAGGAGCGATTTACAGCTGTACCTGAGACCACCCCAGCCACCGGGCTGCATAACATTGCCAAAGAAAATGATTGTTTTGTGTCATTCTGGATGATTTTTATGGCTTTCTCAGGTTTTATTCCATGAAATACCCAATGCGATTGTGTTATTTAGGCTACTTTCCAGCTGGCTAAACACAATAGACTAAATTAATTACAAAGATCAGTTTTACAACAGATTAGGATAATTTATTGGGCGGTTTGTTGTTTTCCTAACAGTCTCACCTGATGGATGGAGAGGGATGGCTATAAATGTTTTTTATGGCTGAGTAAGAGCAAACACGAACTTAATCAGGTGTTCTCCTCTGGATTAAGTAAACCCCACGTAACTTGGGTAACACGAAGGTATAATTATTTGCAATGCCTGGGAAAAATTTAAATGTTTAAGGGGGAAAAACTGAGAGAGAGATGTTGGTGTAAAGCAGCTGGCTTGGGAGGCAGCATCACCGCACCTCTGCGGAGCTTTGGGGCGATGCTGATGTCGGTAGCGCCTGGACCCCAGGGTTCACACCAGGGAGCTTTGCGTTTCTTCTGCATCATCCGTGTGTGGATAAACTGGCATCTTCGGAGACTCCATCTTTACACTCGATACCTTTTGTGCACAAAAACTTATTGTTAGTGACAAATAAGCAGTGGACAATTAAGAAATAACGACCCAAACTTAATTAAGAAGTTCAAAGAAAGAGAAAATGTTTCCTAGCGCTGCTCAGAAATTACATTTATTATAAAGGTACCGCCTGCGATGGGCATGCGGCAGAGGATGCTAATTTGATTGCACCGATTCCTTTCAATGCAGAGTGAACTGTTTTCAGACTGCTGATGATTAATGTGGTTATTGATTAGCTGATCAATAAGGCCATAGTGTCTAATTATTGATAATCCTTCTCTAAATGAAAGATCGAGTGTAAGGAGTGCCACTTACAGAGCACAAAATATAAAGTGATGCAGTGTGAAGCCCGGTAATTGAAAGTCAAACTAATCTCATAAATTAAATCACAGCAATCCATAACATTTACCTGACGAATCCTTTTGAAAGCTTTATTTAACTTTCTGTGCTCGTTGAGAAAGCTGCAGAGGCACCCAGAAGGGCCCCTCGTTTTGCGACGAAAGCCTGGGCTTGGGCGTGCCTTTGATTAGTAGAAAAGTAGGATTTGATAAATATAATAATGACACTGGTTCAGAACATCGAATCCCACAGCTCTTTTGCTGCACTTGAATATATTTTGGAAATTTTAATAAATTGATATCAGTCACACATCACCGACACACCAGCTTGTTTTCCAAACTCTCCCTCCAAGCCCTTTCGCTGCAAACCAATTATACCGTAAGTACAGCGGGGAAAAAGACTCCTGACAGCCCCTGCAAGACTTTTCAGGTGCTTGGAGGAAACCAAAACAAAATCTGCACGACGTGATCGCATATTCTGGGAAGTAAACTCGTTAGACCAATTAAAAGTCTCCACTGATTGATCACCAACTGTTTAGGCAGCTAATTCCTCCCAACAGCAATATTCAGTAATCTAATTACAGCAATTTTAAGTAAATGCCTCTAATTGGATAATCCTAAAAATATCCCATTCCCCAGTCTCTGAAAATGGCCAGGATTAGGGCAGCCAAGTCGCTGGGCAGTTTGTATGGTGAGTTCTCCTCTATTTCAGCGTCGCGATGGCCGACGGTCATTTCGCATGGCTTGAAAACTCCTAGCACGCGCGGCCCCCGCTCCGAGACGCGCAGCAACGGTCGGGGCTGTGCCGGCAAGTTGTAACTTTTCCTTTGGCTGCTTGTCATGCTATGTCTCTGGTACAAGCTTCAATTTGCTGTTTGTTTCTAATCTGATGTTATAGTTCTGCGAAAATTGTATTTAAGGGGCTTAAATCAAAGCAGGCTCCAGCCAGGAGGAATTATGAATCCTCATTCGCAGCTCTCCCAGCCCGCTCACCAAACACATGCAAATTTTCCTAACACCTGGAACGCGTCGCTGTGCAATATTAAGGAATCTGTACGTCAGACAAACCGCATCGGACAGCAACGAACATTTCCCTTAATGCTCGCTGTCACCTCCCCCCGCGCTCCGCCGAGCTTTCCTTCACCACCATGAGAAGCGCCGCCGGCAGTTTCATCTTTTTCTCCTATTTAATCTTCCTTCTGAAGTTTTCACCATCCCACCTCCACAAACCGCCTCTTGTTTGGGGACAGTTCCCATTATTTCCCGCAGTTCCCACTTTCTGAGCCAGTGGCTTCAAACCAGGCTTCAGGCACCAGCTTGTGCCACGCTGTGACTTCTCCCATAGCTTCTGTAGGCACCCTCGTTACAGACAAATATTCCTCTGGGTTTCGCCGGACATTGCCCCGTTCCTCCCGCCAAGGCTCTCCGTGCCACCCCAGCCCCTGGAAGGGCCAGGATCGCCTGCTCCGGGTGATTTCCCCGCACCGCCCCCTCAGCGCGGGGCAGAGACCACTGCGTCTCTTAGGAGTAGATTCAACCTGCTGAAAGTTTAAGTCTGTCTCAAAGCTTTAGGGCTGAGCTAAAGCATTTCTTGCCCAGGAGAGCTGTTTTTCTGAACGCTGGATGGATGATGGAAGAGCCCAATGGATCTCCAGAGACTTTCTCCAGGGACACATTTCCCAGGGTTGTCCTGGAGATACTTCATGCTAAGCAATGATGGATTTTTATACATTTTCACCACTGTGCTAGTGTTGTAAATATATAAAAATTGTCTCGGACCGCATCTCTGGCAAGGCGAGTTACGTGAACTGAAGCTGCCCATTTGGCCTCTCCCATTTTTTTTTTCTCCCAGTGGAAAGGAAGTAAAAAAAGATTAAATAAACAGAATTATATATTTTAAAGAAAGAGGTTTCTATTTTGAAGGCTACCAATAGACTGTGCATTGGAAAGGAGTTTTGAAAAATACATTCATTAGGAATTTGTGTTAAATACAATGCAATGGTCCTGAAATTCCAGCAGTGATTTGGTTCTAAAAATTGTCCCCTATTTAACAACGGCATAAATCAAGTGTAAAGATTCCTCACACCACGCGACACTGCTTTACATACATAAACCTCATAATTTGTTTTTATTTAAAAGATTCAGACAGTCAAATATTATTTATGTTTTTAATTTGTCCGCACCACTAAATAACTCCTTACTCAGCATGCAGCCCCATGGGGAAGCCTTCGATGGGCAGGGCGAGACTCTGCGGCCTCGTCCCCAGCCGGCGCTGGTTGCTCCGGGGACTTTGTCCCCAGCCCCAGCCCAAAGAGGGCAACCCAATCCCATGCCTTCAACCAGGTTCCTGATGGCCATCGCAGAAAAGCATTGCCCGAAGAGGGCAACCCAACCCCATGCCTTCAGCCAGGTCCCTGACAGCCATCATAGCAAAGCATCGCCCAAAGAGGGCAACCCAACCCCATGCCTTCAACCAGAGCTTGGCAAACCTACAAAGCGGCGCACCTGCAGAGAGGGGCTCAGCGCTGCCTGCGAAAGCAAGGAAAGACCCACAAGCGCTTCCAACACAGCCACTGCAGAGGACAAAAAAAAATCAATCTATGCTACGGAGGTTTTAATAAGTGGAGGTTTGACATAGTGCATCGTAAACCATCGGCGCTGATGAGCAGCTCTTCATCATGAGTGTCACGTCAGTGGAGCTGGAGTCGCTGACGGGGATGGCAGCCCCGATCCCAGCTGGTTATCCTGCGCCTGGGGACTGGGGCACGAATGCGCTATGTGCTGCCCCAGCTTTTAGTGGAGCCAAAACCCTCAGAGGGCTGTCCCAAGTCCCAGAAGCTGGCTGGCTTCAAGTGCCCCCTGCGCTGGCTGGGCTCTTCACACAGGGCTGCACCAGGTCATGGTCAGCACTCGTCCTAGCGTTCTGTTGAGCAATTGCTTGTGTTACCCCTTTCCATGGATGGACTTTCCGGAAGGGATTTCTGTGGGTGCTGACTCTGTTTGGGATGAACTCGTGGCAGAAAACCCATTTTGCCCTGAACCAAAGGCAGACCTGCCAAAACCCCGCTGTTGGCTGGGACGTCCCCAGAACCAGGCGGCAGCTGGCGAGCCTTCGGGAGTGGAATTTAGCCTTCATGGTTATGGAAACATGTAATAAAGTGCTTGCGGTCCACCATGAAAGCACCACCTTTGAGCCTATTCTAAGCCCTCCAGCACCGTGTCATTACACCTCGAGCACAGCTAAAAATAGAGACCCTCGAGTTTGGAGGTCATGCTTTTTCCTTCTTCGCCCAAGAGCAGCGCTAAGAGTAAAAGCACTCACACCAACGGTGGGAAACGTTTGGCCAAACGCTCCTTTCCCAGGCGGCACCGTCCTCCCCTCGCACCCACACGAGCATCAGCAGGGCACGGGCACCCGCTCTCCCAACTAGCCGTGCCTTTCTGCCACCTAAGCTTCTTGGGGCGTCGGGAGGAGCCTGACAATCAGATTTGCCGGGAGAGCCCGGCACAGCCCCGGCTGCGGGGTGACACCATCATCTCCCAGCGTCATCCCCGCGCGAGCCGCGGCATTGTCAGCCGTGACAGCCTGATTTAATCTGGGGGAGGCTGAATGCCTCTGACCACTGCGCCGAGTCATTAACCTTGACTCGCGTAATTGAATTCAAGGTTGATTGCCTGTGACCCTCCTCGCCGAGGTCCTCAAAATGTACATATTCATTACGAGCCGCACGGCTAAATGGATTGCACAGTGAAAGCTGTAGCAATCAGCCTGCTTGGTATGCGGAGGGCGAGGAGGGCACTAATTGCATGTTAGAGCTGAGGATTAGATTATGAAAAGAGTGAGAAAATGAAGATAGATCCCTCCGACACTGTCAGATTAAGGGCAGCGACGTGCAGGAATATGACATTGAAATTTACGGTGCCGTTAAGAGAAGGGAGATTTGAAAGGGGCTGTTTGGTATTTTTTTACATTCCCATATATTTACTCGGTTATGGACTATTTAATACCAAAAGCTGATAAATGCATTTCTTCAAACTCTAACACAGGTACGATAAATTAACACTGGAATGTTCTTGATATCTCCGGATGGTTGCAGTAAGAAAGGTGTGCCAGCCCCTACGCTGCCTGCCTGTTGTTAATGCCACAAGTGCTACCACCGCGCAAATACCCAACGGTCCTGCGGTGCAACAGATCCGGGATGCTCCTGGTGCAACCTCGCAGGGATGCTGCATCAGGCCGAGACCCCCAAAGCCTTGCCTTGGCTTGACCATGGCCAACAGAGCTGTTCCAAGAGCAAGTCCTGCAGCCAAGCCCCCCGCATGGCTCCTGCCCCACCCCAGAAGGAAGGGGACACGGGAAGGCAACCACGAGCAATCTGTGAGTTCACGTTGCTGCTGTTGTGATAGCTGGGCACGATTTTCCCATGTTTTGCTGCAACTCCAACCAGATGTGATTTTTTTTGCATTAAATGAAAGTTAAGTACAAAAACATTTTGCCCATAGGGAATTCAGATTCTCAATGTGCTTTTAATAACTGTTTGTAAAACATTTAGGAAAATCTATGGCAACACGTTCAGGGGAAAAAATCAAATTATTCTTGCCTTAAGATGTTATTCTGGTATCTAAACTTTATGAATCGTCTTGTGTGGCCCAATTTCTAGGAAGTAATACCGCGAAACAGAATGGAAGTACACAGCGTCCGCGTTTAATCCATGTAATATTTTTAAATAAAGATGCTAATCTTAGCCATGGCATCAAAATCTATTAAAAACTTTCTACTAATTTATATCTCCAATCCTACGTAGTCTGCACAGCGAACCCAACCCAGTTCAAATTGATGTTCTTGCTAGAACCGATGGCAATATGCACTCCCCAGCTCTCTGCTGGTTCTTCAAGGCTACTGCTTGCTTCGTGGGCAGATGCAACACGCAGCCGATGTGACTTGGTGCAAAACTGCACACGTTTTTCTTGCAGCAATCTCACCTTTTATGCAAAAAAAAAAATCTACTTTTGCATAACAAACACTGGAAATAGCCCACAGAGCCATTGGGATCTCTTGGCTTCCCTTCAACAAGGAGCAGAGCTCTTCAGCTGGACTGTGGGGTGCTCCCTGCCAACGACACATGGCTGTTAGCTGCTCCTCCAGAATGGTTGCCATTAATTTGATTAAATTTGCAATGTCCATAGCTTGTGGTATGGTAATAACAACAGCATCATCGGTGGCAACACACCCAAAAACCTAAACCATGTGAATTGCCAATGTTTGGGCTGTCTAATATGTTGAGGATGTAATTAATGGGAATAACTTTGCAGTTTCAATCAGAGGGCTCAGTTCTGAAAGGAGGGTTTCTAACGAAATGATATGTCAGGACCGTCGCCGAATGAGTATGACCAGAATTTTTATCTCCTGCTCATTAAATTACCACTGTGTATGACTTTATAAGCACTGAAAGTCAAGGAAAATCGTTGCTGACTGACAATTCAGGATTGCCGGAGAGCGCGGGTTACCAACAGCTGACTCAAGTTGAATAAGACTGACAAATTAGTCCTCCTGCTCCCTGGACAAGCCTGTAATAAAATTACTGAGCAACGTGCGCATTTCTCCAGTGCTGGAAGTCGGTGGCACCCGCAGAAAGAAGAAAATAGTCATTTATTCCCAGGGAAAAAAAAAAAATTAAGTTTATAAAGTATTCAGATCTAACAGGAGCACCTTACTCTCTGGAGTTACGTACATGCAATAAGACAGCAAAAAACCATTTGTCTCCAAAAATTGCTTTGATTTGTTCCAATTTATGAATGAGCTGCAGAGAGTGAGGGAAGCGCCCAAGGAATGTAAATGAAGCGGCTGCGCCGTGGTCTATGGAAAAGGCCTCTAGACATCCGATGAAGAAAATTTTCTGTGAGGAAACTCAGATGTTAGCATTTTGTAAATCCTAAAAATAACCAAAGACAAATAGTCTAACTCACTACTGCTGAAATTTCATTTACTTACCAACCACATTAATGAGGCACCGCAGAGGGACTTCTAATTAGATCCACTTTATTCCTGTCACTGAAATTAATTTATTTGCTTCAGCCTCTCGAACTAGTTTGATATGTTCCTGATTTTTAAGCTAGGCAGTACAAAGGCTCGAAAAGCTGGAACGGGCCCTGATATTTATATCGGACTTATTGACGGTCAGAAGAGTGAGGTTTGGTGCTGGTTTCGTCCAAAGCCAGAAGACCTTGATCGGCGTGTTTGGAGCAACGTTATGATAGCCGTGAGGACAGGGGATGGTGCAGACCCTGGGCTCCGTGTCCCTGAGCCCCACTTTTAGGGGGACCAGGGTCCAAGTAAGCAGTAAAGCAGCAATATCGTGCCACTTCGCGAATTCCTGCCTCATGCATATCCAAAGCGGGAAGAGGCCGCATGCATAATTCATTCACCATTACAATTGTATTTTACTATCTATACTATTGCTCCAGTAGCTGTTTAAATTCAGGGTTACAAATAGCTCGTTTGTTTCCTGCGGCTCTGGCAAGAGGGCTTCAGCTCCTCAAAGAGCTGCTCCGGAAAAGCGTAGGGAGAGCTTTGACCAGGGCGAGGGGCTACGCGGGGTGTCCCCAGTGAGGGGACCCATGGTCCTTAAAGTTTGCAAACTTTACATCCCACCCAGCACCCAGCTGAGGTCCAACGAGCTGCCCCAGCCCCACTTCTCCTGCTGCCGGGGCTTTGCTGGGCATCAGCTTCCCCTGGTTTGGCTGCAACCGATCTCCCACCTCCGTGCAGTTAACGGAGACCCCAAGTTTCCAACCCCTGGGCGAGAGCTGAGCATCCGGCGGAGGAGCTGGCTTTGGATACTTGCAATGCCAATCCAGCGGAGTCACATCAGCGATGGCGAAGCCTACCTCTTCACATTTCAGAGAAATGTGGGAAATCCTCCACTGGTAAATAATCGTCAACTAACTACCAAAACCCGGGTCTTGATACACACATTAGGACTTTTGGTGGCTTTCCAAACATTATTTTATTAATATGAATAATATATTAACCATTGAACAGTCTGGACCTCATCCAAACCACTCTGTTGTAAGTGCTTCGCTACGACTTACCAAGGATATTTACTTCTCTACACAGCAGATAACATTCGTATTGGTTTCGGTTTTATTATTGTTTTACTAAATAGTTATGAGAGCATGAAGAGAGGGATCTGAAGACTCTCAAAATGATTTGAAAGATAGTCCATAAAGTGCCTTACATCTTCAGGAGTTTAAAAGGTGAATTACTGTTCTTTAATAATTTAAAGAAAGCTCTTCAGAATGCATTTTTAAATGTATTTCCAGCCAAACACAGGTTCCTGTCCTCTGCTCTCATCACCAGGGGATCACGTCAGGATGAATCACGCCGAGGGAGCCATGGTCATCATCTGAAAAAGAAAGCTGCCAAGGGAAGATCTGCTCCCTGAAGGAGACTCCGCGGGTACTGACGGGAGCTGTTTGTTCATTGCCACAGACCCGGGTCGCAGCCCAGTGATGCATCTGATTTAGAGATGACTTAAAATTCCGTTTCTCAAAGTTTACTTAAAATTACTCAGAGTTACGGAGGCTTTTGTACAGGGCTGTGGCATCAACAGCTATGAACCCCTGTTCCACCCAGAGCCGCACGGCTCGGGGAGCACAGAGCAAGAGAAGAGGGCTTCACTGGAAACGAAGTGGGCCGAGATGGGACGCCCTCTCTGACTGGGCAGAGTCAGGAGGTACCCGCGCCCTTCCCATGGCTTTTTTTCAGCCAACATTGACAACGGATGCTGGGAGCCCACCAGCTTGCTCAAACATCCTGGAGAGCTGTTCTCCCAACCCCGGCAACATCGTTGCCTCCGGCTGCTCCATCCCTCCTGGGCAACCCGACGTGCCCCAGCCATTCTAACTGGTTCTGTACAGCTGCTCCCGGGCTCACTGCAACCTCCACTTGCCAGCAAGGGCAAACGCATAAGCCATGCGTGCAAGCACCCCGTGAGAGTCATATATCACATGGAGGACCACAAACAGCATCTCAAACCAGCATTTGTGGCATGTTGGCAGTGTGCTTAGCTGGACTCGGGGAGAAACACAGGTTAATACCCACACGGGCTGAGAGTCCCCAACTGTACGTCCCGTCCTTGGTTACATCTCGAGTGACTTTACCCCACGACCACTCAGTGCAACTGTGACCTCCAGTTTCTCAGTTTCGGCACATTTCTGCCCCACATGCCGCTGGGTACACGCCGTTTCACCCCTTCCCGCATCCCGGGCCTTGGCCAACAGTCCCACCACGACGGGGTTAACGCAGCGCAGCCGGAGAGAGCTGCCTGCTCAGGTACCAGCATCCTCTTCCAGACAGCCCATCATCCGCTAATGGGACTGAAAACAGTTGCTGCCTCATCGGCAAGAGCGTAATGATCGCTGGGCAGTGGAGAGACCCATTATCCATCATCCATACTTCTCTTCTGTCTGACGATAACGATTTCCTCGTTCAGCAGTAGTGCGGAGGGACCTCACTGCTTTGTGCACGGTCGTAGTTTAATATCCTGATCAAGACAGATACAGATTGCACGCAGGCTGCCGGGCCGCGTACCCGCCGTCGCGGCAGGACAAAGCCGCAGAGGGTTTCCCTCGAAGACTCACAGGCTGTGCAAGAACTTAAGAAAAACTGAGAAGTGCCAGGGTTTTGTGGAGCAAAACATGTTCCACCTGCCTCTCCAGTATGGAATTCTACTGGGATGCGGATTTGCTCTGTAAAGAACTAAACAGGGAAAGAAAAGAAAAGCTCTTGAAAATGTATTCATACTTCCCATTTCATTTTTCTCCAGCTATTATTCTCCAACTGCAGGCATTCTATGACTATTGATTGAGTATCACCATTTCAATGTGTGTATAAGTAATCTGATTTAGTTTAAAACACTTAAGGGTTTGTTTCAGTGAGTTATAAGGAGTGCAGTGCTCGGCAAGATTTGCTCTGTATTAAATTAAATTGAAAATATTGGGAAAAAACGGATTCTGCTTCACTCGAGCTGCTGGGATGGGCACAAGTGTGAGTTTTCCTCCAACGGGCATTTGTGTGACAAACCTGCTTCCCACGCAGCCCCTGCGCCGGTGACTGGTCTGGCCGTCGAGGGGATGCTTCACCTGCGCCAGGACCCTCACCCCTCCCTGGCCGCAGGAGCCACCCTCTCTGCCAGTGGGGAGGGGATGAAGGCACCTCACCGCACCCTCGCTGACACCATTGGGAACTTCAAATCCAATAACCGATGCTCCAAAGAAATACAATAGCGAGAGCAGAGCCACCACGGAAAATGAAATCTGAAAGACGAGTATTTATTCTGCTCGGACCTCCTCGAGGAAAACGGGCGCGCTGGCAGCATGCTAAACAGAGCTGAGGGTGGGGGAGACAAATGTCCAGGCAGCTTTTCTGTAATATCCATTTGAAAGGAGCTTAGTGCCACGAGGCTTTCATCTCAATATTCCTGAGGCCGGATTTGAAAGCGCTTAAGGTTAAATATTACTCACTCTTGGAAAGAACATCTCCATCTGTCTCATAAAAAGAGCTTTCGGTCTTGGAGGTGCTCAGGGAAACTTACCCATAAACACGGCCTTCAGAGATTTCAGAGGGAAAAAATCCTGTAGGCTCTGCCCGAGAAGTAATTAGCCTTTCAAATTCAGCAATGTTTAATCCCACAAAGCCTTATATACAAAATATAATCCGTTTTTTTTCTGCGGAGCTGAGCCGGTGAGTGAGCGCGACCCTGTCTGACCAAGCACAGCACAGTTGGGTCCCGCTTGCTCACATCTGGGTGTCCCAAAGCACGGGGCAAGGAGAAAAGTTTCAGCAAATTCAATTTCCCCCAGAAGGATGCTCCTGACGTGGTCCACAGCCTCAGGACGAAGCCTCCGGGTGCTCCTGGCTGGCTGGAGAGCCGCTGCAGCGCATCTCGGAGATGCAGAGAGACTCTCGGGCTGCTAAATGCCCAATTCACTTTGGAAAACTGGATTTAAGCAGCTGGTTTTGAACATTTGTGGTAAAAGAGAGACCTGAAATAGCATTGTGTGATTTGGGGTGAAGTGCCCTGAGGCCTGGTGATAATAATTGTAGCACTTTTTAAAAAGAAAAATGACATTTTTTTTCAAGGCGGTGAAAGCAGCTGACAACATCCCCAGGGACCTCCCGAAGCTTTCGAGAGGAGAAATTACATCTTTTCAGAGGCTGAAAAATGACGGCGCTTGGCAGCCTGCAAAGCGTCTGGTGGAATCCTGGATCAAACGCAGCAAGACGGTGCTGATGCCATAGGCTCACGACTGCCATGTGGTATCACCAGCTAGAGAGACCAGCGAGCGATGGGAAACCCATCCATCAGCTAGGAATGCCATCGCTTCTGTCTGGCGGTGCGATGGTTTGGAAGAAGCTGGCGGGAAGCTCTGCTTTAGAAAGCACTCCTGGTTGGTCCTCGTGGAAAGAAATGAGGTGGGTCCTGGTAACTGGACAAGAAACATGGCTCGCTTGTCCTCTCAGGTGTAAGAGGTATGATGCCTCAACCGTCCTAAGGGTGTCCCAAGGCCAGGAAACGTGGTCTGAAGTATTCTAGTCCTACTGCTGACTAGCCTGTGAGAATGAAAATAATCTCAAGACTAAGATGCATTTAAATGGCTCCTCACTCTTTGTCCTTGTGAAAAGCAAATTATTCTGCAGGATCTCCTTCAGCTTGGGGCCTCCTCCCACGCCACCATCCTCGCTCTCCACTGGCCTTCCCTGCTGCGCCCAGCCCCACCAGACCCCAACATGACATGGGCTGTCTTCTTTAAATCCCATAAACCTTCAGTTTTATGAGATTGAATCGGAAGAGGATGCTGCAGTGATCTCTATGTGGTGACCGCTTACAGTTGCACGGAGAAGCTAACAAGAAAACCTGGCTTTTAATGTATTGATCGGAGCTATTTGATTACGCTAGGAAAAAAGGTCGGGCAGAAAATGCCAATAACAGTGCAAAACTTGAAAGCAAATTAATGCTTTTCCATCGTCACTGTTCTGCCTCCCACCAGTGTGGAAGTGCAAAGGGAAGCAGAGCATCACGCAGAGAAGATGTCATAGTGATATCTTCTCCTTCCTATCGTTTCTTCCTTCCACACATGAAGTAGGGAAAGGTGTGTTATCCCTTCCAGCGTGGTCTTGTCTTGTTTAAATACTTACAATTTGTGTTCTGGTCTGCTGTGCCCAAAGGTCAGACTACTGAAATGTGGGTGCTAGGACAGTCAACGGGGCTCCTCAGTTGCACGCACACAGGAAAAATTATGTCAGGAACCCAAAACTGGGACTCATTTTCAAAATGCTAAGAACAGGTCTGAAATAATGGCTATCCTATTTTGGTTTTAAGTGAATCAGGGTGTTCAGAAATTAAAAATACCATAAAAGTCAGAAACACATACCCCACAGCTGTCCTTTGGCAGAAGGACTATTATTGAGATTTGGGTGTTCACCTGGACCTCACTGCCAAACCAGTACTCACCAATATGGGCTTTGTAGCTTGGGTGAAAAATAAACACAGTGAGGAAGACCAATAAGAGATCTCATAGAAACATACAAAAAGGAGCAAATCAATACCAATAAACTGCTTCAGATGGTGATTAATTAATAGCAATTAATTTTGAAAAGAAGAGGATATTGACTTAAATTGACAGAGGGGCTAACCTTTGAGCAATTCAGAGAAAATGTCTTTAAAACAGAGTGATTAAGTTGTAGAAAGTAATAAAAAGGCTACACTGCCTCCAGGAGGAGCTGAACCCAGCTTGGGAGTGATGTCAGGAGAGTATCTAATTAGACGTCGGAGCTTGATAAGGTAAATTGATTAGCTTGGCTCTGTCAGATGGGAGTTAAACAGTCATCTTACTTCTAAACGTGTCCTCAGTATTGGTATAGCTAAATTCTTGCAGATCTTTTGAAAAATACTAAAAGCTTTGCAATCCTGAGATGCTACAGCAAAGAAGGCTCCGTATCTCACCTCTCCCGAGGTCACGGGCCCTTCAAAACTTCCTTATTCACCAGAAAGCAAGTATTCAAATTTTACCATCTTATCTGGGACCTGCTTTGGGATATGGACTTACGCTTTACTGAAAGCCGTTCCTGCTGGCTCCCGTGCTCCGAGGAACCTTGGGACATTTTGCCAAGCCTTTCCTTCTGGCCCAGGTGCGTGGGTTGTCTTCTTCAAGAGAGGAGGGCTCCAGAGCCAGCCTAAGCCAGAGTCAAGTCTGGATTCGGCTGGGAGGGAATTAAATGAATTGTGAACAGATGTTACAGACGTAAGGACTAAACTCCACTCTGCTGACGTGCTGAAAATTAATTATGATTAGCTGGTCATTGTAGGGCTGAGCACAGCGATGGGTCTGGGCAAGCTGGCATGGCTCACGGCCACAGCAGACAATAAGTCAACCTCAGTCTTTTGACTTCTCGTTTTCATGAGAACGTAAATCAACGAAACACTTCTGAAAATGAAAGAGCGGCATCTGGTCAGCCTTTGTGGCTGGGGCAGGGCGACACAACAGCACAGCAGGCCAAAATTGTATTTTGAAGATCTTAATTTCTTATACCCTTTCTTCCTCAGCGTTTCGAAGTCCTGGCAGATCATTTGAAGAAAGTCATAACCATAATCCAACAAAACTAATTTCCCAATCTTCATCAAATACATTCCACATAATGACCCTTCCTCACAACAGGATGCTCAGAAATTCCTGAACTCTCCTCCTGCTGGGAGCTTCCCCCCGGCAGGAGAGCCTGGCTGCTGGTTTTCCAAGGAAGAGGCTATTTCTTTTTTTGAGAGCTTTGCTCTACCTTTATTCTAGAGGGAAACCACGATTCAGAAGTTGGAGGAAACCTTTAATCACTGACATATTGCCTGAGATGCAGCACGTAAGCTTCAACATTATCTGATCCCTCTGTGGTTTTGGAAAAATAATATTGTTTCCCAAAATGTGCAATGTGCAGAGCAGTTTATAGCTGGTTTTCACGGGTCCAGCGAGCGCACAGCCTCCAGAGCAGGCACAGGCGTTGTGCAAACCTCTGCAAATGGAGCTGTTTACCAACAATATTTCCTAACAGACAATTAAATGCTGATTTATATAAAACTTTAAAAATAAAGGAATTCTAGAAACGTTCTTGGCTCGGTTTGAAATAGCTCGGTTAAATGTCAGCGGATGAAAATACCATCCAGCAACCATCCTGGTTTGAAAACAAATAGCGGTGATTGGATTCAGCTGGGGAACAATGGGAACTCTGGAAAAGCCGGGCCACGGCTTCACCCCGAAGGAAGAAGACGCTCCATCCCACCGGCTCATGGGCTGCGGCCCCGCATCGAGCAGGGCGCGGCGCCCGAGAGTTTCCAAAGCCTTGCAGATCTGCCCCAGCCCTCCAGCGTCCTTGTTCTGGGTGAAATAAAGATATTTTGGTTCATGGAGATTTAGGAAGGATCCCAGGGTGCGATTGGATTTCTCCCTCCAAGTTGCGAGGCTGAAGACAGCTCTGTCTACAATGGCTCGCAGAGCAAATTATTATTGAGACTGAAGACCTAAAATGACCTTGTAGAAAGAAAAAATTGTTATGGGAAGAGAAAAAAACCCACCTCAAATGGGCCTATTGTTAATAGCTGGCACCATTATAAAGTTTGCAACTGGTAACTTATTTAAAGATTATTTTTCTTCAGCTTTTTTTGCTTTGTGCAAATCTAAGTTGAAAGGCATGCCATTCTTTCAGCCCTCCACCAACATTTACGTTTGCAGTCATGAACAGCCCTCAACTTTTATGTGAGCAGTAAAGACGATTGCAGAAAGCAGATCCAAATTCTGATAGGAATTTTTAAAAAACAAATAAACGTCCCCCGGCGGAGCTGCAGCCCGTGGCCGCGGGACCACGCTGCCGAGCGGGAGCTGGAAAAGCGCGTTTCTCCGAGCGCACTGAGGCACAGAAGTGAACCAAACCAGTTCTTGGCTGTTCAAGCAGAGAACGAGAAAAGCAAACAAAGTGCGCGGCTCCGAAAATTAGATGAGGTTTCTAGATTTCTCTTGGTATTATTAATCAACAATAGTGCCTTTTAGCGCCGTTAACCAACACTGTGGTTGTTTCAAATGCAATTTAACCTGGCACCGCTCCTGATGGCTTGGGAACATGGACTTCATCCCCAGCTCCTATCACAAGCTGGTTTGGTGTTGTTATTTCAACACATTAACGGGTGAGGATGGACCGTATCTCACTGAAACCAGCCAGGAGGCCGCTTCTCCTTGCCCGCGAGTGTTGATGAAGTAACAGTGAGCCCTCAGCCATCAGATCCCCCACAAGCAACTTTCACCATGGTGGAGTCTTGAGTCTTGGTCCCTGAAAAATGGGAAAAAAAAAAAAAAGAATACAAATGAAACAACAGAGCGTGGGACTATTTTAAATGTCAGTTTATCTCGGTTTTAAATATCAGTCTGATTCAGTTTTAAATGTCAAGGCTTGATTCTCCTCCAATTCACATTAAAATGGTGTCAGCCCTCCCTCCCGCCGAGGTCCCTGCCGGGCTGCAGAGCCCTGGCATGCTCGGCCCTGCCGTGCGTGGGGGCCGAGGGGCTCGCCAGACTCAGGACAGGCCCAGCTCACAACACCAGCCAGCGCTGGCCTGGGTCCCCCCAAACCAGGGAGGAAAAGGAGGTGTGCAGGGGCATCAGGCGCAGACCGATGGAGCCCCTTGGTGGGACACCGCCGTTGACGCCAGCTGAAGATGTGACCACGCAAGGACAAGTTGCAGGTTGCACCCTGACTGCCCTGGCCCCTCACACCACATGAACTCCGCTGACTCTCATGAACTCCCAGGAACATATGTTTGATAGCAACTCTATATTTTTTGGTCAAGATTTGCAGCAAAGGGAGTTTTATAATAATATTTTACTAGCTGTAGCATGCATGTTATTATACGGTTAAGAACAAGATAGGAAACATATGTGTAGATATTATTTGCTGCAGAAGTTAAATTCCATCAGTGACCACAGAAATATTTACGTGTATAGTTTGTAATGAAAAACTGAATTACAATTATGGATTTGCAGAAGTGCGAGTACAATATCATCACAGCATTTGCAAAAAAAAAGGTAATTCTCAATACTAAAGCTCCCAGCCAATGTGCATCTTGACAATGCAGGGACATCTCACTTCATAAAGCTTATACAACATGTCCAGAATCCTTTTTTTTTATGATTTAACTCATGCAAAAAATTTAATAAAACTGTATTTACTTTTCCAAAGGCATGTGAGTGCACACATGTGAAAGGAGATATAGAGAATGTCTCAGAAAGGGATAAAGATGTTAGAGTTCATCAAAGAGAAGAGTGAGATGGGAACACGTCTACCAAGCAAAGACTGCAACATTAGGTCCTTGGTCTAGAGACATCAGCAGGGATCAACGCGGTCCTTCGACTTCTTGAACGAGGACACCTCCTGCTGAGGATCCTCTGTGGTGGCAGAGGACACAGCAGATAGCTCTGCAGAGGCTGGTCTTCCAGGAAGCCAAGGCAGGGGCAACGCATGTCTGAGTGACGTTTCCCACCACAGTGACCATGCTCATCCCACAGCAGGTGTCCCATCCCCTCAGTGGGGACACTGGCAGGGGATACCGTGCTGCCAGGCCACCAAAATCCCTCGCTGAGCTCACCACCCTGGCACCAGAGTTTCTCCAGGGAGCAATGTGTCTTTGTTTTATCTGGATTCACCTCATTTTTAATGTTACTCAAGGAACGAATGTGATCCCGGTTCAACTTCTGGTCATTCACCTGATCTAGTTGAAGATGTCCCTGCTCCTTGTAGGGGGGTTGGACTAGATGACCTTGAAAGGTCCCTTCCAACCCTAACCATTCTATGATTCTATGATTTCCATTCAGTCAGAATTGAGGGCATGGCTAGGAATTTTCCACATTTTCTCTCCAAAAGCTCCTACAAAGCCAAATCCTGCTTCTCTGAGAAGCCCTGACCTCTCTAAAACTTTCAAAGTTAAGAGTTCAGAAAGTGGCTCCTACCACTCCAGCTGCCACGTAAGAAGCTAACCTTTAACGGGATAATTTTCATCCTTCAAAACAAAATTTTAAATGGATTTATGGATAGAGATATTTGCTGTCAGGCTAGCAGGTGGTTTGATGGCCAGGGGAGTTAACGACCTCTGATTCTCTGTGGCTTTGGTCACACTGGTCCTTTCTCTAGTGCTAGGATGGTGCAAAGCACCTCTGGGATTAGCCATGGGGTTGAGGTATTCACAACACCTCTCCCGTTGCCCAGCAGAGGAATCCAAAGCCATTTCACAAAAATCCAGGTGCCCAGCGTGGGTTCTTCTCAAAAGAGCTGAGAGGCCTTGCACCAGCAGACCGTGGTGCTACCCGCACTTCCACAGCACTTCTGACCAAGCAGTGATGCCCAAAGTCTGCAGCTGATGGCCCAGATGCTGTTGGAAAGTTTTTCAAAAACACTGTTTTAATAAAGCGAGCTTATTTTTCAGTTCTTGGTCTAGGTCTCTAACAGCAGAACTAAGAATGACTAAAGTAAACTAGTACCTGAGCTCTACTAATGAGCAAAAAAATACTTTGGCATGGCCGTCTCCAATGGTGGGCGATGACTTTTTATTGATCAGGTTGAACGGGATTGCTGTCTAATTACGTGAGCCACTGATGCTTTAAAAATGTTAGAGAAAACTTGCAACTGGAGCTACGTGGGAGGTTATTACATGAGCTTTTTAGCACTGGAGACCAGGATTTCCCTTTTAATCCACCATAATAACTTGGTTTAAAGGACTAATGGAGCGCACTTCATTTTGTGCAACATTTGGGTGGCAGAGGAGCCCGGCGTGGTGCGACATGGCTCCGCAGACCACCACGGCTGCTCCGTGAATTACAAGGGGCTAAATTTCGAATGCCTCGGCCACCTTCTTGAGTGATGTTATCCCATATGTGTTAGGGAAGCACATTTTAATAACGAGAACCTTAAAAATTATATATACGTACAGGTGGAATAAGCTGTCATGCTTTCAATGAAGATAACAGATTTGTACGTCTACCTAAAATATTCATGCAACCTTTGGAATTTGAGCTTATGGCATAATAGCATTTGCACAATAATTCAATCTAATTGTGTAGGCGAGCTGTAAAACTGCTATATCTCTGTGCAGGGAAAAAAAAAGGATGCTGTTAAACCTTCCTTGCTGACATCTAATGTTTCAGGTTTTTAAAAATATTGTATAAAGACTGAGATTTATTTCCTAAGATGTTTCATTAATGGTTGTGGCAGGCAGCTGGCCTGAGGTTTGACACACAATAAAATCCATGTCAAGAATATTAAAGATAGTGCAAAAGATAACTATGAATTTACATTCAAACAGGCTTTTGACAAAGCCATTGCAACAGGCTCCTAATCAGGTCTTGAGACCTAGCCTGCCCTCTCTTTAAACCCGTGATCTTGAAAAGGAGCTTTAAATTGGAAATTATTACACATTAAAACCTCAACATGGGCCAGATCGAAGCGGATCGATATCTTGCCGAGCACAATAAATCAGCCTGCTGCTCTGCGGTTACTGTTTGCTGAACATATTTAAATTTTCTTGTAACAAATTAATTCCAACATTTTCTCTTGATTGAATTAGGGCAAGTGTTGGAGCTGTCACAAGTATTTCACTGCTTCAGGGAGACAAATTGCTCGTCTGGACACGGGTAACAAGCCAAAGTGTTGAGTCCCTGATAATCTTTCCACTAATTCTCCATTACAGCAAAATGAAGCCATAAATCACCGTGACAGCTGATCGATGCAAACATTGTTTCCGCCATGATTGCCAGCGCTCCCCGCGGACTCACTGTCCGCTTACAATTCGCCGAAATTACTCCCCGGGCAGCCTCCTCGGGAGCTCGGCGAGCCTCACGCCGAAGGCGCTCCTGTCGCAAAAGTAACCATCTCATTTCGGGGCTTGGCCCGCTCACCAACCAGCAAATATGAATCGAAAATGCCCTGTTTAGCTACCGGCCAGGTAATCTTTGAAAGCTAAGAAGCGTTCCTCTGGTAATCACTCTTTTGGCCAAAAAAAAAAGAAAAAAAAATTAAAACTCCTGGTTTATAAAATATATTTGCAGGAACGTAGCGACATCGGGCTCCAGCCCTGTCGCTTTCTCTTAACTAACTCGTGGCAACTTGGATGAAATTACTTGACCCTTTATCGAGTTCTGCTAATGTCTTCTAAAAAAGAAATTAAACCACCCTGCGGCGTGCCCTATGGCAGCTCTCGGCGCACATTTAATTTCAGGAAAGATGCATTAAGTAGTTCTGCACAGAACTAATTCACACGCCGAGGCGGCTGCGCCCGCCATCCGCCCGCGTAATGCCGCGGCGTTCCCGGCTCCAACCGGCGCCCAGCCGGCCAAGAAACCAGTGAACCAACGGCAAAGCCTGAAAAACTGTCTACTTGGGTTAGCAGCCCGGATCCAGATGGGGAAATCCGAATGGAGACGGGATCTGAGACTGTTCTCCAAGGGAGGGAGGGTTGTTCGAGTACCGTTCCATCACCGACCGAGGATGTGGAGAGGAGGAAAGATGGAGCAGGAGCTCATTGGAGAAGTCTTATTCCCATGGAGAAGCCTTATTCCCATGCAACAAGCTGTTTGCATGGCTGAGATAATGTAATAAAAAGCATAAAATCAATGGAGAAGCAGTTCCAGGGAAGCTGTAGATTTACTGCACGAAATGCTTTCCCCATGCACACGTGCAGCTCTCCACACCCAGAAAAACAAAATGCAGGGACCCCAAGCCCGGGGCCACTCGATGTGGGGTAATGCTGTGCATCCCCCCAGCACGGATGAGAGTGGTCGTGCCTCCGCACCGCACCAAGTTGGATGTCACAGCCCAAAATTGCCATAGCCACCAGGTCAACCTTGTCATCCATCCCCAACCCGCTCCCTCCATGGGAGCAAGGACTTCCCCAAACCCCGCTTTTGGGGCAGCACCTCCCGGACAAGGCCGGGAGGGGACTCCACTCAGGGCTTGTGAGCCATGCTGGGAGCTCAGGGATCTAACTAAAGTATGGCAAGTGTGTCTCAGACGTCACTGAGGAGATGTTCCCGCACCCACAGCCTGCTGAGAGGGTGACACGTGTGCCGCAGGGCAAACGCATCCAACAAGATCCCTGCCAGTGAACAACAAAATATTTCAAAATATTAAGGCTCTGGAGCTGGGTTATTTTAGATATGCAATTACGCTGTGTTATCCGCTCCAAAACGCCGTTGTCACAAGCAGAAAAGACATAGCTTTCTGCGTGCAAAGTTCATTTGTCTATTAGTAAAAAGCGAAAAAAACAGAAAGTGGGTACCAAGTTCTATTTCCTCATATAAAATATAATGTGCTTCATCACGTCAAGACTGCAGTGTCTCCGTTCCGCATCAGCACGCAAAAAAATCCATGTGTTGTCAGAAATTACACGGAGGTGGTTTGTAAGCAAAAAGAGCCTCTTCCAAAAACACGCGCTCAACCGGAACCAAAATTCATCCCCAAACGCCCACAACCACCACAGCCCTCGGCTCTCCCCCACACAGTCGTGCCACGGATCCAGGGAGTTCATCGCGGTATTGGATGCGAAGGGTAAAATGGTTAAAACGCATCCATCAACGTCCCCTTCCACGTAGTTCTCAACCGATCACCAGTTGAGATCAATGTGTGATCGTTAGGGAGGAGGGAGAGATGCTGGAGGTGACCGGAGACGGATAAAAGAATAACAAACCCCTATGCTGGCTTGGGTATGATGGATCGTATAATTTAAGGACAGCTTTAAAAAAAAAAAAAAAGCCTCTTCTGCATCATTCCCTTATTTGAGACTTTTATATGCTACAAGTTCCACTTTGGAAACACTTATTACAATTGAACTGCACTTAATTGAGATACACGTAATTGAGACTAATTGAAATTCTGCTGCCACGACCGTAGCAGTAAATTAAAAAGGAGGGGAAAGATCAGAAAGGATGTTTTCTTGACATCCCTAAACTTGTTTCGGTGTGACCAACTGGAGTTCCAGTAATAAGAAGTCTTGTGTTTCTGCAATAATTATGCATTTTTATATATCATTTCTAAGAAAGAGAATCTGTTATTTACAAAGAAACAACCCTAAAAAAATGCCAGTCAAAGCCACTAAGATGTTCTCACTGATGCACCTCACGTAAATCTGATTTATGTTGGTTTAACCAGTTAAGAAATCCCTGAAATAACTTCATTTATTATTTTATTGCCTGATTAATGGTTCAGAGTAACTGATTCGTAACTGAAGTTATACCGGATGCAAAATTAAAATAATAGCCTTTCGTAAAAATGTTCTGGATTTGTTCAATTATGTGTTTAAAACCGAAACAAATATAAAAACTTCAATAAATACATTTTCTTCCAAGAAATGACATACTGTGGGTTTTCTGTTATTGTTGGGGTTGATGTTTTTGCCTCTAAGGAGGTCAGCAATATGGAAACATAAAGGCCAATTTAATTTGTGCATCTGTGGCTGCCAAGTATTTTAATTCCGACAGCTGTGACTGAAGAGTTAATATTTTACTTGTCAAAATCCAAAAGAAGGCCAGTGAATCACTCTAATTCTCATTAAGAGGCTTCCCCCCAGTAGCACCCTAATTCAAAATAATGAAAGTAGAGACGGAGTGCGATTCTAATACCAGTTGAGACCTATCTTTTAATATTTCTCTAGTGATGGATTAGGGATCGGGGAAATTCATCTCAGATCATAGAGCCTAATTTAATAAGGGATCATTCCAAGAGTATTGCATTTTATAATAATGTCATTTAATGTGTCGTCTTCCATTTTTACTGTCCCATATGTATGCTTACATGATGGTGCCATAGGGATAAACTTTTAAAGAACCAGTATCGTTTTTTTGTCCTGGGTTCTTCTTAAAGAGGAAGTTTATCAGTGAGGCGGTCTATTAGCGAGCTATTATAATTGCGGAGTAGTTAAAAGAAGCGGCAGAAGCCAAGAGGATGGTTACATAAACGGCAGTTTCCAACCCTGGAGTGAAGGGAAAGGAAGAACATACAGAAGTAGGTTAAAAATCAGATTTTAGTGTCTAACACAACGGTGCCACAACATGAAAAATGTGGTAACCTAGTTGTTTAATGTGCATGATAATAAAATAATTTTCCCCTGTAACAAAATCTACATACAACATCTTCCACTTCCTTGTTTGGCATATTCCTGTGATGATTTAGGTAGATGTAATTGCTTGTTTGCAGGTTTTATGACTATTTTCCAATGTTCTTTTCCCTAAAAGTACAGTGATTTGCCATTCTGTGAGGGCAGCAAATTACCAGCAACCTATTAATGGATTGGACTTTACGATTCTCTATTAATATTTGGACAGCATCTAATCGTTTACATTATTTGTATTTCTTGGCATTGCACTGAAGGTGAAACTCTTGGTGATTCCTACCACGACGCCTGGCTACTCAAGGTCAAGAAACAACCCAACCACCTGAACATCAATACATTGTTATTGGCCGTAAGCTCTGTAACTGCAGCCTGAGCTTTGCTTAATCACACTTCTATTGCACAAGGCCTTCAGGAAAAACGGCATTATAATGGGAATTTTTGTTCCAAATACATTCACATGATTAAGTCTTTATTTTCAGGTAACAACTCAATGGCTTCTCTCTACGGCGTGACAGAATTAGATCCGATACAGACAGCCTAAACAGGAACCAGTTGAGTAATAACCTGCTGTAAACAATAATCTAACCGCAGGAGTATTTCCAGCATTGAAATGTGTCATTTGAAGGGGAACATAATTAATACAAAATGAGGGTTTTCATATTTTCTCTTTTCTCTCATGCATTTTCACAGTTTTGTTTTCTTCAGAGCATTGTAATTCGTGGTATTTCTTGCACTTTTTCTCATACAACTCAATTTATTATTCTTGTCTTGTTGAAAATATTCTTTCTTGATATTTCTTTTAATTTTCTTCTTTTTCTCTTTCCTTTTTAAGTCCCCATTTGTCTGCTGACTGTTTTTATTATCTTCCATTTCCTGTTCCTTCCGTTTTATTGTTTTCTCCTCAAGTCAGTTATTTCACAGTTTTCCAGGTTTAATTTCTGCGTCTTACTGTTGGTCAGTTTGTAAACCCCTCTTTACAAGTTGGAAAAGCTTTATCTAGATTTTACAGCCTTGATATTTTTTTTCTGACCATTTTATCTTCTTATGTGTTAGTGTATTGTTTGTTAAAGGTGTTTCTTTTGATTAGATATCAAAAGTTATTCCTCCAGTAGAAATGTTATGGATGTACATGTCCGACATCTGGAACCGCTTTAGGCACTCACTCAGTCTGTGCAGAGAAAATTGTATTTCTAACTGCTTTAAATCAGAAAAAAAAAAAAGTGTCTGGTTGTATCTAAAATAATTAGAAATTACAAGTTTATATTAAAAATTAGAAATAAATTTTTAAAGTAAACAGGTTTTTGAGGACTCTTTTTTAACGAACGTTGCCTATGCGAGTCACCCTTTTCAATTTCCACCACTTATTTTTTTCCCCATGTCACCTTCATTACAAATAGAGTAAAGGGAAAAAAAAGGAGGTGAGAAACGTTGGCAGGTAATACAGCCCAGGGCCTGGGTGATGCGCACTTCAAATGTTTTCCTGGTTTTAATGTATAATTGATCATTGTTCCTTTCCTTACTGGTAGGATTCTTTGCTGAAGTGACTAACACAACTGTACTGGTTTGGTGCAGGGATTATTTGGTGCAGGTACCAACCTCATACGAACCTGCACCCCTGCACCAGCACCCCGGAGGAGCTCCCATGCCTGAAATCCCGGCGAGAGAGAGCGGGTGAGGGCAGGGGTGAACTACAAGTCCAAAGAAAACAAGAAGCACGTGCGGTTAGGGAACAAGGAGATGGATGTGACAATTGGATGTCACAATTCCTGGACATTTTGGAGCTCACCTCTGGGCATGAGCCGGCTGTGGCGGGAGGCTCCTTCTCGGGCTGTACTCGGATGCTTCGTTACGTTGCCCACTTTTAGGAAAGTGAAATTAGTATCAACAGAGTTTTGTCTGTAACTGGTTAACTTGGGCCAGGTCCAGCTTGCTAAGCTGCTGATTACAAACCCAACCGAGATGTGGTATAAATAGCACTATCTCAGTGGGAAAAATTGGCAAACGTTAGAAAATGGGTCCCAGTCAGACAAATATAAGAAGAAAGTATCATCAGAAAGTTAACTGTCTGCCAAAGAATATAAATAAAGGAATGTTTCCAAACTTAGTCATTTCTTGCGTTTCATTTGTTCCCTCATTTTCCCCTTGCCTCTGTCTTGTTCCCATCTCTAAGTCCATCCATAAACGCCATCCCTCCCACCACCTTCTCCTCATGCTGTTCTATTTGACATATCTTCTTCTCATCACCCAGCCTAGCTGCAGAAGCTAGCTGAACTCCTAATTATAGACTTGTAGACCATCTCATAGTAGAAATCTTCAAGAAGACAATTTAGGAAGGAGCTTTCCATGATGTTTTCATCATAGGCTTTCCTTCTCACCTCATCAGACCCTGACAATACCTGCCATGGGACCCAGTTTGGCTCCACCACAGACCAGAGCTAGGGGTGCATCCACACCAGGCCGTTCCCTTCCAGTTTGTCACGCAGTGGCCCAGCTCATGGTTTTCCTTTTGTTTCTTTCTTACTTTAAATTAATCAAAATTCAGTTTTAATCTAGAAATTCACAGTCAGTTCACTATCAGAATTTGATCATCAATACTTAGGATAACACAATTGTGCATTTAAGTCTTCAGGCATTTTTCTTTAGCTGTCTGAGCAGGTATAAATCAGTCTCAGAAAAAAAAAACAGGCTGCCACAGCAAATACCCTTTATTACAATACAAAACTGATTTTCAACAAATAAAATATGTTGTTGTGGTCAGTATTCCCACAGATATCCGTGCCTGCTAAAGCATTTGCAGACAGCAGGCACAGGAAAAAGACGAACACCCGCTGAAGTACGGGTTTTAGAGATCAACCCAACATTACACCAAAACTGTCGATAATTTGCTCTACTCTCATTAGAGCATAAAATCAACATCAGCTAAAATCTAGCACCTACCAGCCCTCCTTAAGAAGGTAGGGGCTGGGGGTTTTTCTGGCAGCTTGTTTTTTTTTTTAATCCAAATAATAAATCATATTAGAAATGTTGATAAAAGTGATCACAGAAAGGTAACCGGATTAGTCATCCTTTTCTCTCGGCCATGGAACTAATATTTTTCACGCTAAAGATACTTTATTCAATATCGTTAACTTTACATCAAATATGCCAAGTGTCTAACCAGCGGGGAGCATCTTATAAACACGAGATCGTTTTGACTCAGTTTAGAAACGTTGCCTGCTCCTGCAGGCCCTGCACACACCACATTCCAGCGCTGCCAGGATTTACGTGTGCGATCCGCGTTAACTTTTATTTACGCTTCTGAACCTCCCGGCTCACTCCCAAGTGATAGGTCAGGAAAAACGCCGCGGGGAGGTCAATGAGTGTAGGTGGACATCTCTTGGGACATGTGGAAGCCCTCTGCTCTCTTCTGGAAGAAGAAGGGGAGCTAGCGCGAGGCGGGCTGAGACGTGAGTGCGCACTGGGACGAGTGCCGCGCAGCCAGCTCTGCGTGCCCTCTCCTCGCCCGCCAGCGAGAAGCCTCTCCAGCGCTCGGCTTAAGATCACAACACGTCATCTCAGTTGGAAGCTCTCTTTAAATCAGCTTTAATGGAATCTGCTTTGCTGCCCTACGCTTTGAGAATAAAAGAAAGACATTGCAAAATGACTAATTCAAGAATGTTTTCCCCTCTGAAAACCCAATTTCAGGCTACAAAGGCAGCGTGAGCTGCGACGCCCCGGGAGCCAAGGGCACTCCGTGATTATTTGGCTGCGGAGCCACACGCAAACGCACGCTGTGTAAATACCCAGGGAGGCAGTTTTCACAGCTCTCTGTTTATGGCCAGGTTGAGTTTCACATGTCAACTGGAACTCAACATCTTTTTAAACAACGAAATGTGTACGGGTTTGTATACAAGGAAATTTTAAAATAACGGTTTATTTTGGGTACTGAATGATTTTTCTGAGAACTTAGACATATGTCGTTACTTAGATTTAAATTTTCTTTAAAACAGATCTCAAAAAAAAAAGTTATGTTTTGTGCAGTTACACGTATGCCAACGGATCTCAGACACAGAGGGTACTAGCTCGTGAGACTTGCCATCGAGTCACAACCCATCACTTACCCGTGTGTTGCAAATGAGGGAAGACAGTTAAAACTCAATTATATTTTGCATTAACTGTATTTAAAGGATAGCAGTTTGCTGATAGCCAAGATGAGATCGGCTATTCACTTGTCTATTTGTACAAAATATGGCAGAGGGAAAAAATATTGTGTAAAGCTTAATAGTCTTCCACTCTCCTTTTCATTGCTGCATATGTCCTTTCTAGAAGTTAACCCATCGCCCTCGTACCAGGAATTACCACGAGGCCAGAAGGATATTTAGCGGGAGGAGAACAATATCTCCATGCCCTTCACCCATGCCTCTTGACCACCCAGGGAGCCTCTAGCTCCCCTGAAGGCGTTTTGGTTTCCCTGCCACTGGGAATTACGGAGACAGTGGCCATTAGTGGGTGATGGATTAATGGATATCAGAAAATTTAATTTCCTGGTTATACTCCATGATTCTGATCTTTCTGTAGGGACATAAATGTGCATGAAATAATTGTATTAGAAGGGCCTTTCCACCCTTTTCCTTCTGAATTCACACAGTCGTGACAGCAGGTCTCACCAGAGGGAAAGTACTGCTGGCCTGTGTGACATAAAGTTACTGCCCAGGCTCTTCTGGGTTGTTTAATTTAGGAAAATAAATTGATGAGTGGGTAAAGTATTCCATGAATACATCAGTGTTTATCCACAACCAATGCACCAAGTCCAGTTTCCTGGAACAGGCAGCCAATGGACCGGGAAACGCTCCTCTTTTGGTCCTCCCGCCCTCTCCCAGTAGCCATGATAAACCAACCGTGCCCCTCCCTGGTGTCGTGTCCTGCCCCACATCCTTCACCTCCTCTCCCTGCTCCTCTCCACTTCTCTCTGCAATGCTGTCACACACGCAGAGACAGAGCGCAGCGGCCAGATCTCTCCTCTGCGCCTGTCATCACACCACGAGGCCGCTCTCCACCCACATGCTCCTAATCCATGACTCATCTCGGTTTCTGACGGCATTTTGGGAATTTCTTCTACTGTTTTGGCCATCTCATGACATAAGGAAGCTCAACTGTTTCCTATGCCCATCTGCAGTGAAGCTTGGTTATTGCACCCAGTATCCACTCAATATCACCAGACTCGATGATGTTATTGCACGACGCACACGTCGGTTCCTAGATGTAAGATTGCTGTACAGAATTAACTCATTTTGCCATTGCCTGGAAGTTGTAACTCTGGGGTCAATGGCAGTTTGCTTCAAAGTGGTATTTTCGTTTATTTGTCTGATCTAGTCTGGTTTTATGGAGATCCAATACTTTTCACGTTAGTACTTGTGACCACTTGAAAACAAACAGTACTACAAGTTTGTCGCTTCTCCGCAGGAGCTGTAGCTGTATTTAATAATTTTATACATTTCTAATGTGAGTCAGTTCTAAAGCCCGTCCACATTTGATGCCGTCCTTGGTGTCCCAGGGCAAACCATCGGTAGTACTGAGTAAAAGAGTTGCAATGGACATTCAGTCTTAAATTGTTCTCCAGGATTTCAATTATAAAAGCAACACTCAGACACTAGCCAAGAGCCCAAGGCCATAATTTTCTTAGATCTTTTAAGCTAAACACGGTTGTGTCTACTCAATACCTGTACAGAAGAAATCAAGGGAAAAGGCAATTTGTGGACAATGCACCACTTCTGTGCACAAACCCGATTTTTTTTTCCTTTACATTTTGAAGCACCTTTTCTGGAAAGCTTTGCCCTTCCTTCCAGCATCCTCCAGGAGACAGAGTTGTGTGCTCCTCTCTGGCAGCAGAAACTGCACAGCCCTGCTTCAGAGGCTGCATTTGCACCAAAGATCTACCACAACTCCCCTCACAAAGAGCCAGACCAAAAGCAGGTGAGCTTGGACCACAGGAGTGGGGTGGCTGGAGCTCCCTTGACCTCCAGCTGCCAGGGAGGTCCATTCCCACCCTGCTCTGACCTTATGGAGAGATGTCCTGGGAGCACTGTATTCTGGCTGGACAAACTCCATTTACAAACATACCATGCATCACACAGAGCGGTGGGCAAGAGGAAATGTGGAGACAGATGGTATTTTGGAGGGAGACTGGGACAACACGAGAGATAACGGCAAAGAAGGGATGTGGAAGCCAGAATGGAGATAGGAAAACCACATGCAGAACCGGCTAAGAAATTAGGAACTGTTAGGTGAGGTACTAGATGGAGACACTTCATCTGCGTTACAGTTCCTCTCAAGACACTCAGAGACAAGGGGTGTGGAAGATCACAGGGTCACAGAATAGTTTGGGTTGGAAGGGACCTTTAAAGGCCATCTAGTCCAATCCCTCAATGACCTCCCACAAGGTTATGTTAAGCCCATCCACTGTTATTTAGATGAGCTGGGAGACTTAAAAACCAATCTCCTTACTCTAAAACTCACCAAAACTTACCATAAACTTCCTGGCCACCCACCCGGGCACAGTGATGGCCAAGGACCTTGGAGGTAAATGTGGCTATAAAGTTTTGTGTGGATTTTCTTTTTTTAGCTGTTTTTTAGCATTATTAAGAACTTTGAGGAAACGAGGAATGTGTGGGGAAGAGAATTAGCACTTTTAAAACAAAAGGCTCTTTCCCAAGTGCCAGGCGTGCACTGCTGAAGTCAGTAGAAGTACAGGGTGTATCCAGCACGCAGGGTCCGGGCTGGCGCATGAGAGCAGGACTGCGATACAGAAACGAGAGCGCAGGAACAGGGGTGGTACCGCCCAAAGAGATACTCAAGGCAAGAAGAAGCCAGTGCAGATTTGCGGACAGTTTTCAGAATTTCTTTAAGTTTTCTTTTAGTTTTTGCAAATTCAATTCCCTATTTAAATGTTGACTATCCCAATTTTACAGCTGCTAAAATATGAAAGGGCAAGCATTTCTAAATGTAAATGGCATTTTTAATTACCAACGGCAGAATTAGAATTCTTCTTTCTGCTCCAGTTATTGTCCTGGCGTGCCTGAGCCCCTAACATTGATCCATGTATCTGCAAGCTATTGCTTCAAGTTTTCTGAAATTAGACAAGACCAAATTTACCGTTTCCTTATCAACAACACTCTAAGTACACTGAACCATCATGTTTGAACATAATGAACAATGAGGGTACAAACACACAAGAAATAGTTAAAAACCAATGCAATTCCTGGCTAATTTTTCTGAAAACTAAGTGGGACACTTATTAAACTTATGCAAAAGGTAGAAAAAAAAAAATTAAATATATTCACACTTAAACAGCCATAAAGACAAATCACTTGTAGGCATACATCATACATAACTTAGCCTGACCTTGGACATATCTTGGCTAATAACAATTGTTTTGGAGTATTTCTGTTCCATTTGTAACAAAAGGTTTAATTCATCTTTCTCCAGGAACAGAACGGCGAGCTGACACTCTGTAAATCCTGCCTTTCCATTGTTTAACTGAGAAGTCTCAGTGCAGATGTTATGAAAGAAAGCTCAGCGAGAAAATTCACAGGCATCTCCCCAGCCCATGACAATAAGCTCTTGATTACAAGCTAAATGAGTCTATTAGAAATTAATCTAAAGTAATTACATCTGAATGTAAAATAATTTATGAATTGCAAATATTTATCTTTCCTTTAGAAATAGTTCCCTGGTTAAAGTACTTTTGAAATCCATACAAAATCCTTTACCTAGGTAGGAAAATATTGTAAACTATTTCTGTAATTAAACTGATTACATATGTAAAAATTTTAATCTGCTTCGTATTATAAAGCTGTTTGTCAGCTGCGTGAAACAAGAACAAAAACCACCACAGGTCACGTCTTTTCTGGATGCAATGAGTGTCAGACAGAGCTATGGCTGCTTACACCAGGTAAGAATCTGGTCTGCAAAGCCAACAGGTCCTGTTGGGGAATCCTCTCCTGCAGCCTTGCCGTTGCAGCAGTATAAGAAGAACCAAAATCCCACCTGCGGGTACTGCGGGACAAGGAGAAAAATCTAAAAAATTACCATAAACCACATGGATTAGTTAGCATCCCTTTCCGTAGTAAGGAGGAATGTTGTAGCAACAGTATTTATTTAAATTAACGGCTGCCCAAGGAACGACGATAATCTAAACCAGATATTTAAGATGTATCAAACCCGTTTAATTCATTAGCCTGATGTTTTCTTTCTCTTATGGGTTCTGTGCCGTGGTCTTCACCCAAGCAGAATTTCTGCTGCAGTCAACAAAGTCAATGGAAACACATACGAGTGTTCCTGCACGGGCAGCGCAGGGGCGTTTACATGTGGTTTCCATTGTCCTGCATTTAACCTCTCAAAGGTATTTTTGGGGAATATTTTATTTACATTTGCTTTTAAAAAGAATATGTTTACCTTCTTCCTAAAGATTACCACATGTCAAAACACTTCCAAATCTAAATATTTCATAGAAGAGAATCTGCATAACAAATAATGTATACACATTAAGTAAAGGAACAGCGTAAAAGATGTTCCGAGAATTCGCAGTTATTTTGTAACGGGCCACAGGCAGTATCTTAATTTTCAGCAGATTACCAACCTTGGTAAGTGCTAGCCAAGTTTCCGCTGCTTAAATATTTACTCAAAGGACAACTGAGAGATTTGTAAGTGTGGAGTTGTTCATGCAACAGTTTGCACACTACTGTCTTTGCCACAGTACAATGCAGGGTCTAAGGGCCCAAGCACCCTCTACGATCCTCTGGCATGCGGAGAGGGGCGATCACTTGGTGCCAGCTCTCACCAGAAAAACTATTTTAGTCACTACACTAAAACATCCTCCAAGAAACGTTGTTGTGTGTCTTTCTGGTTGCATCCAAAATTCAGATGCTTTCTTGTAACATGGATAATTCTTATTTTTCAAACATTCTTTCTGCTCAAACATGAGTTAACTCCACCGTCATGTCTAAGCTGCATCTGGTCTTCTCATCATCAGTGACCGGCAGGACGTATTCTCCTCCTGTAAGCAAAAGAAAATCATAGGTCTAATTTGTTCTCAAATAGGAAGGTGGCAGTGGCCACCTAACATCGGAGTGATGAAATGTTTCTCCCGTTACAGAGCGTGCGGAGCACGTTAACATCTTGCTGGAGCATGTGACCGTGGCAGTGAAGGTGCTAGCCAAAGGCAGATGACTGGAGAATTAAAATTGCTGGGTTTTGCAGAGTGCAGGAACCATGAAGTCAATATGACCCTGCAGCCGTGGAGTCCTGAGCAAAATTTCACTGTGACACAAAATCACTCTACGCAAACCCAAGAAGCCAGAAAGTTTGAGTGACGATACAGACGCAGGGGACACTGTTGAAGCGTGCACTCAAAACACTGAAGGTCGGATGGAAACAACAGCTGACCAGCTTGTCAACTGGACAGCAGCGACTGTTGACTGGCTTGTATCTGCTCGCTGCCTGTTCCAGAAGGTGCAGAATCCGGGGTGACATTTTCAAAGAGCAAAACACCAGGGCATCAGTGCCGGCAGAGAGAGGAGGAATGGCAGCACCTGCTGATGGAGGCTGCAGCCACCCAGCTGCACAAATCGCCACGGACCTGCAGATGCGCTTCCAGGATCACGGTGGGAAACCCCAGCATGGAGCGCCAATGTGGACATCAGTCTGGGAATGTCAGCCTGAACGGTGACACGGCTGCATTTTCTCAATGCATTATTAAAACCGTGATCTTTCTTCTCTGAATTAACTTGAGGAAGACGTTTGTGAAAGACTGCAGTACTCTGGTACTGCATTTTATTCCCCATGGGTTTATATCCTCGGTGGTTTCAGGATGGTGACAAGGTCAAACTGCCCCTTGTTCGGAGCACTGGCCCACGATGAGTGCATTTTATACCTCCCCATTTCAGAATTCTCCCTCGGGATTTTTCCCCATATCATTTTTACTTGTGTAAAATGAGACTCTTGATATCATATCAGTATTTAATGAAGAGCATGTCTGATGTGCGAAGGCCACAAAACCTTTGTTATGAAAGAATACATTGACAAACATCTTTCATAGCTGCAGTATTAAAAAGTTGAACGCAGAGAAAAGGAGGGGTAAGTAGACAGGCTTGCAAAACATGACACAAATCTCCTTTACATTCATATTGTTTTATATTATCTTACAAAAAGAGCTAGCAACTTGGGGCCAGGGTGTCAGAAAAAGGGACACCAGAGTCCAAGTTACCGTCTTCCTGAGACCACAGAAGTAGGCAGGTTATGCAGCCACCGGAGCAAAGCAGTTTTTCCCTTTCTATCCTTTCAGCCTAACTTCCCTCTCTAGGAAAAGGTAAGGCTCTCATACGAGTGCAAAACATTCTTGCAGAAAAAAAGAGGCTGCCTTCCGCAGCACGAAACCAGAGCCGTGTGTCAGCCCGGCGTCGGCATGTGCGAAGCAGGAGTGACATTGCACACGGATGGCAGGAGTGTCCTGCACTCGCAGCCGCGGCCTCCGAGCAGGCAGGCTGCCCGCTGACGGGTGAAACCGCGCTCCGGAGGCCTTCACAGGCATCTGCCAAGTCACAGCAAAAATCAGCCCCAAGGTGGGGAGGGGTTGGCTTTGTGTTGTTTGTTACTTCTCTTTGTCAAAAGAAGGGACGCTGTTATCACGTTGCCGAGAAAGGTGATGGGCATTGAGGGCTCTGCTGGTTTTTCCATTAGATATTTAGCTTTTGCCCGGTCAGTAAAATTAGTAACAACCAGCAAAACTGCGTAAATGCATCCTAAAAGCCATTCTCTGCAACCGGCCTAGCACGATTCACCGTGTAGAAAATTCTGAGAATTGTCTTCGTTCACACTGCCTGAGTCGCCCAAAGAATATCTGAAGAAACATCTGGGCACTCGCGTAAAGCGTGAGCAGCGACAACTCACATTTCTGAGAACGCTTATTAGAGCCTCCATCAAAACCAGGGCCAGCTGCAGCTTAAATATAGGAAAGGTTAAAAACAAGCACAGTTTTTGCAGTTCCTTTCAGAACTTTACGGCCCATCTCAAAAATGCAAAAAAGTGATACAGATATGCTTCTTTTATTTTTTGAATGTATGTAGTAGATAACCGGTAAGGTGCACTTTCACCTGCTGGTCCTTCACAGTAAGGGTGAACAGGCTCAGAAATTGTGAGAAACCGAAAACTGAAGGGCAAATGAAATGGGAACAGCCACAAGATTGGTCAAGTATCAATATTTACTGGGCAGGAGTCAGTACAGTGTGTACTGTTACACAAACCACATTATTTATTCCTTGAGTATTCGGCCGCCGTTCGCTCGAAGGACTGCTGTCCTCGTAAGGGCAAACTGCTGCGGCGCAGAACCATCGCTGGCTGGGTACAACAGGGGCTCGAGTGCTCTTCTGATGCTGCTTTTCTGAAAGGCAAGTTTAAGTGCACTGGTTAAAAGCTTTCTCTGGAATAAAGCTGAGCTGCTAACGAACATACGAGACATAAATTTTAGACACAGTATTTAGCACATTTTCATGCACTTTTATGCACTGAGCAAACCCAGTGGTTTTTTTTTTTTTCTTTCTCCTTTTAAGTGGTCTTGATCGGGGAACTGAAAACTACGGTAGGAGTCAGTGCAGCGGCGTTTGGAGTTTTCTGTGAGACACCCGGCTGCCATCCCGCTTTGCTGCTCACCTAACCTCGCGTTGCTGCAGAGAGCAAACAAAACGCGGAAACTGCTGCTTCGCTGAGTGAGAATCTGCGCGAGGTTCCTGCTGCGAACACGCGATCGATCGGCTCTGCGAGGACAGAAACAGGTGTTTACTCCTTCCTACATGATTTATTTGACCCCTTCTCAAAATACCCTGCTCAGGTCAGCACTTCTCCATGTAAATCCCATGCTAAAATTTTATCTACAGAAAGCATATATTGTGCGCGCACCGGCTGGCTCACGAAATATCCGTAATTAAATTTCATGAAACCTATGGGTTTTTACATAGGTTCAGACACTCTTAAGAAATAAAATAGAAACAGAAGAGTTCTGGCCAACTTCTGTCAGCCTATAGACTTATTAGGTATTCCAGTCCAAGGAAACCAGGAATGTAAGTATTCCTGTCCAAAAATATTCCGTTAAAACTATTTTATTTTAATCACAGCTGCACTAAAAAATACACAGTTCTCTTACACCAACCAATCATCTTTCCCTGTTACGAGGAAAGTACATTTTTCATGGGTTTGTATTACAATCATCTTGAGGACAGACATGCCAATATCCGAGCATATCGTAGAGTCTGGAAATCCACATTATGTGTATCCATCACGGTGCGCATTACACACATCAGTAACCTGCACAAGGCTCTTAGGCAGCTCTGTTCAAGCTGGTTGTATTTTAAACGGAGCGGGGAAGACGTGAGAAGTTTATTTGGAGAACACTCGAGGCTGTGAACCGCGGGGCCGCAATGACCGGGCTGCAATATTAGCTGCTCGTGCACGTATTAATTAACTTCTTTATTCGGGGATCAATCAACACCGCCGTTAGTTTTATTGACTTTATAATCAGCAGGATCTTACTTTTGCTTGAACAAAGCTGTTTTACCTAACATAAAATCTATCATTTTACACCCGTTATTAGCATAGAAACGTTCAAGCTGATTTTCCCCTTGCTCCTTGCAGCAGTCTCCGGGGGGGGGGGGGACGACCACACTGTCCCTGTCCCTGCTCCTGCCCATCCCGTCCAGGGGGAAGGGGCGCCGGGGGCCGCCCCTCACCCGCCGGTCGCCCCGCCCGCGCCCCCCGCAGCCCCCGGCTCCTTTTCCGCCGCGCCCAGGCGGGCTCCTTCCCGCCGGCGCTGCCCGGCCGCCGGGGCTGGGGGCGGGGGGCACTGTGCCGGGCGCCTGCCCCTCACAGGGACCCCCGTGGCAGGCGCCTGTCTCCTCACAAGGGACCTCCATGTCCCTTGTGGGCATTCATGGCGGGTGCCTGCCCGTCACAGGGATCTCCGTGGCGGGAGCCTGGCCGCTCACAGGGTCCTCCATGGCGGGCTCCTTGCCCTCATAGGGACCTCCATGGCGGGCGCTTGCCCCTCATAAGGATCCTCAATGGCGGGCGCCTTCTCACAGGAACCTCCATGGCGGGCTCCTTGCCCTCACAGGAACCTCCATGGCGGGCTCCTTGCCCTCACAGGGACTACCATGGCGGGCTCCTTGCCCTCATAGGGACTCCCATGGCAGGCACCTGCCCCTCACAAGGATTCCCAATGGCGGGCGCCATCTTCTCTCAAGGAACCCCATGGCGGGCGCCTTCTCCTTACAAGGAACCCCAATGGCAGGCGCCTTCCTCTCACAAGGAACCCCAACGGCGGGCGCCTTCTCCTCACACGGATCCCCATGGCAGATGCCTTCCCCTCATAGGGACCCCAATGGCGGGCGCTTTCTCCTCACAAGGATCCCCACGGCGGGCGCCTGCCCCTCACAGCGGCCGCCGCCGGGACCGGCTCCCTCTCCCCCCGCCGCCCTCGGAAGCACCGGCCGGTCCCGGCGGGGAGGAACGGGGGGCGGGGGGCGAGGAGGGCGGCGGGCAGCACCGTGCGGGTTCCCTTTCCCCCTTCTTCCTTCCCTGGAAAACATGTCGAGCCGTCACACTTTCCTCGATTTTATTACCTGAGGGAACTTGACAGAACTTGTAAAGACACAATTGCTATATAACTTCCACCGGTCTATTTGTTTTTGTTATTTTTTTTTTTCTTCCAAAGAAAGGCAAAACCGATTAAGTTTTGTGAAGCCGAAAACTCAGGAAAACCGGTACCAAGCGGTGACAGCAGAGGCGAGCGGCGCTTCCTCCCCGCGCTGGGCGCTACCGGTCGGCCGCGGTATCCGCGGGGCGGAAAGAAAGGTGCGAGCTCTGCGGGAAGCGTGGGAGGAAGGAATATCGCCCGGGATTTGGGATCAACGGGACCAGGGGCGGCGGGGGAGCCCCTCCGCCGAACGGGACCCTTTTTCAGTCCAGAGGTCGCAAAGTGTCTTAAATTCCTTACTTGGCACTTATTGAAATTCGTGACGTCGACAATGGAGTTTAAAAAGGTGAAGCCGACCTGAGTGAAACAAAATATATTGTACTGACAGCAAATGGCATGAGATAACAGCATTTTTTTTTCTTTTTCTTTTTTTTTTTCCTTTTTAAAATAACTTAAAATACACTAGAAAAAATATGGTCAATATAAATAATTTCGTTTTCATGGAGAACAAATAGATACAAAGCCCGTCCGTACCAAAGTTCGCGTAGAAGAGCTTTCCCTCTCTCTTGGGGCTGATGGCAAACTGGGGCGACAACCCGGCCGCGAGGCACCCCAGCTTAAATAGCGATAGGTCTTTCAAATAATAATAATAATTAAAAAAAAAATCACAAGATAACGTGAATAGATACACCTTTATGAGATAAGATGTAAATGTTTGACAGTCAACTATCAATTCACAAGTTATAGCCAAAATAAACTTTGTTCGTGTGTATCAACATATTTTACATGTACCCAGTACCTCTTATCGGGATTTGCCGTTGTGTAAAGCGGTGGTTGGGAATTAAATATTCTTTTTTTTTTTTTTTTTTCTCCTTTTTTTGTTTTTTTTTCC